>CM077163.1:2991061-3250027 GCA_039583875.1 Platanthera guangdongensis
TTGTAAGGTGTGGCAAGAAAAAAAAATAAAGGGAAAAAACAAAGTTATTAGCTCTGTGTTAGAAGATTTGGCGGAGTCTTCTAAGACATTAGTCGATGCTTCCTGGAGGCACCCAAAAATCTTTTTGAGTTTAGCATCGTCGGGCAATAAATAAATTAACCTGTATTCGGAAGTGTCATCTGATGAAGACTTCTATGATTTTGTCATAACATATTTTATGGACAAAAAATCATAGGGAGACTTTTTGTGTTCTTCCGGATAACATGAACATAAAGTGGGTTGCGTAACCGCTTCATCGTGGGGGGTAAGTTGGGTTATTTATTCTAATGTTTATTTGGCGTTGTTTGTTGTGGACATTATTGTTAGAACATCCTTTAATTTGTTATTGTTTGTTTTCTTGTTTGGAGACTACTATAATGTCCTTTTTGTTATGCTTGTTCTGTTAAGTTTGATATGTTGTTCTTTTGCGTTGTTTTCATTTTACTTTTGTTGTATAACTATTAGTAATGCATGTTATTAACAGAATATGTCTAGCGATGATTCTGAAAAATTCACGGAAAGAGCAGGAGATTACTAGAAGAAATTATGTGATTGCTCATCATCTGAATGTGGTACCAACAATATCTTTGGTATCTGAATATACCTTCATGTTACACCTTCCAGTACACGCACGACTTCAAAACAAACAGGTGATAAATGGGTTGGCGAGCTTCTTCTAAGGCCACGGGTGAGATTTCATGACTCTTTCATGATGAGTCAAGAAATATTTATGGATTTACGGCATTATTTGGAGGAGAAGTGTGAAATTCAGGGAACAAGAAGGACTGCATCCCGAGAAATTCTAACATTGATGATATACATATTATCGCATAACGAATCAATGAGAAAAACAAGCGAGCGATTTCAGCATTCAATGGAGACATCTAGCAAATTTTTTTCTCAAGGTCTTCGCGCTTTGCTACAGTTAGCGAAAGAAGTGATTCAGCCATCAGATAGGTCTTTCAGTAGTACTCCGCTTGAGATTCTGTACGACAAACGTTACATGTCATTTTTTAAATATTGCATTGGAGCAATAGATGAGACACATGTTGACGCGTGCATTCCAGTTGGAAGTCAAGTATCATATATTGGGAAACGTGACAGTCCAACTCAAAATGTCATGGATGCTTGTCATTTCAACATGTGTTTCACTTTCGTTATGGCGGGTTGGGAGGGATCATCGGACGATAGCCGCATTTTCAATTTTGTCATAAGTGATCCCCGTTATAACTTCTCGCATCCACCTCTAGGTAACTATTTAAAATTTTGTTTTTATTTATTTACTATACAAATAAATTGTTGTTAAATAGATTTTAATAATTTATAGAAAATATTACTTGGTAGTTCTGATTATCCTCTACAAAGACGATACTTAAAATCGTATCAAGATACACTGTATCATCTACCAGACTTTGCTCGTGGTGGTCGTCGAGCGGAAGGACATCGAGAAATGTTCAATCATGCACACACATCGCTTAGAAGTGTGATAGAACGATCATTCGGGGTTTGGAAGAAGAAGTGGGTCATACTGCGGGACATGTCAAGCTATCGCTTTAACAAACAAGTAGCTATTATGCTCGCCACAATGACTTTACATAATTTCATTCGTTGGCACCCTTCGCATGTGGATATTGATTTTAGTGAGTGCGAGCAAATGAGTCGTGATCATGGGATGATCTCACAAGAGCGACAAGAAACATGCACTGATGTTGCAGGTGGTGTAGAGGAGATGATCGCACTCCGTAATATCATAGCAGATCAGTTGTATGAATCTAAAACATAGGATAACATGATGGGGGTTGGTTCTAAAAAATATCTGAATGAAACATTTTTTTGGTGCTGGGTGTTATTTTATAAAAAAAAATATTTTTTTCATATATTTAATGGTTGGTAATTAAAAAATGTGGAAAAAAATTCACTCTAAACTCTGTTTTGTTTCCAAACAACTTTTTGAAAAACTCTGTTTTGCAAACTCCATTTCACCCAAACAGTTTTTAACAAAACTCTATTTTCCAGAATCATCACTTTTTCTATCAACAGCTTTTCATCAGCAGCTTTCCATCAGCAACAGCCCAATCAAACAGAGCCTCAATTTGACGCTCTCGGCTTACATCACTAAAGAAGGGTTGAAATTGATATATGGCATTCTTGTTAATGAGTAGTTGATTTTTGTGAATCTTACTTATGAGATCAGTTCCTTTTTTCATTTTATTTCAACTTTTTGTTAGCAAAATTTTGTACAATAGATAACTTCATTTCAAACTTCTCTTTTAAATGCTTATAATAATAAGGTTTGGGATAAGTGGCTCGTGTTAAATACTACTTTTTATATGGTATAGGGATTTTATTCTTAATAGTATAAGAAAATATAATTTTTTAATTGATGTGCCCAAATCATGTATGTCTAATATTTTTTAAAAAATCATTATGTCATATCTCCAGCTCATGCTTGTGTCCATGGTATATAAGAGGTGGCACTCAAGGAAGCTTTGCTAAAGATTTCATGTTGGTTTGAAGAAGATGATGTTGGATGAATCTATATAGTGGTATGCTGCACGTGACTCTAGGCTATGCAAGCCCTAAGGTGCATTGTCGGGAAAAATCCTCACTGCAACCCAAGGATGATGAAAACATGTAATGATTGGTGTGACAAGTGATTGTGATTAATAATAAGTCGGAACAAAACCAAACACAACTTGCATAGTTAATCACAAAATAATAAAGATAACTTACACGTTTAGGTTCGCGCACAAATATAAAGGAGTACGATGCAACTTAATAGAACAAGCATCCATAGTAATATAGTGCTTGATCAGTACAAATGCAAAGAAAAGAAACCTAATAGAGAACTCCATGAGCATAGAAGGTCTGTGGTGGCAATGGAGGAGATTCCGAGGGCTATCGGGGTGGCTGCAGGCTGGGGAGATGGAAGGTGGGTTGTGAAGCAGTGTTGGGAGGGTGGTTTGACAACAAAGATGAGCTGGAAGATTGGAAAGGTTAGAATTGAGATGGGAGGGAGCTTGAAGGGAAACAGGGGATATGAGGGCAAAGGAAGGATTGGAAGTGGATCGGCTTTGAGGGGAAGAGCTGGAAATGGATAGGATGTGAAGGGAAGACCTCTGGATGGATCGGTTGTAAAGAGAGGTTGGTTAGGAGGGTTCAGACAGTGAGTGGATGGGTTCTGGATGGACCAAAGCAGCAAAAGGCTAAGGTATTGGTGTGGGCAACTGTTGTTGGTGTGAAGCGAGAAGTGTTTCGCTGATGTGGAGGGAACATATTGGGGTGACAAGGGGAGAGGTGAAGAGGAGAACAATACCTAGGATTCGACATCTAGGATTCATTCCAGACGAAAAACTATAGACTCGGATCATCCATCCCGTGATGCCAAATATGGAAGATGACAAATCAAACCTGAACGGCCCCTCAAACTTGTGCTCTAAAAGGTCTCATTGATCCCCATTAATAGGTAATCTTTGCTTTAATGTAAGAAGTAGGAATAATATTATTTTTGTAGGATGTGTTAGAATGAATGACCTTATGATGCATATGAGTTATTATAAGTCCTAGTAAGAATGGCCTATGCTACCATAAGTGAATGAAATTTTTCATATTTCGCTTTGCATGCTTACTCAAGTATTATGCCACTTAATTATCCACACATCAAGTTATACTCACACACATTGCTACATAGGCCAAAAATTGGTGTTATTACTTATGATATTTGAGGAATAATGTTGTCAATAATGAAAACAAGAGATACATGTTATGCAAAGAATAACTCTATACCATAACGTGAAATCTATAAGTTAACATCTCCTTTTGGATATATGCATTGCAAAAATGGGAGAGCAAGTTATATACTGGCGTTTTGACCCTAATCGCAAGGAAAGTATAGCTAGCCAGTAATGACAGGTTGTACCTGAACATGTCCAATTACATGTGTGAGGGAGTAAGTTGAGTTTTTGTGTGCTGTTTCTCATCATTTCTCAAGGATGAGAGAGCAAGTTTCACTATTATATCATTGCCTCCTTAGCAATTAAGTATGATATACCAGATGATTTGAATGGATATCATATGCTTACAAATGATTACATTAAATGAACAATATTCATAATCATGCATTTTCTTCTTCTTCTTCTGTTATGTATTCCTTATTATTATTCTTTTGTTAGGAGTTTTACTCTTACCCCAACATATATACTTACGTTTAGTCATTGGCAAATGAAGCCAAGGGAGCTTAAGAAACGTTCAAGCACTGAATGGTTTCTTGAAGAGATGTGGTTAATGGATACAAATGTTGTCATATAAAGATCATTACGTGGATGTATACATGATGTATATTATATGTATTTTAGTAATGGAAAGATAATATATGTTTTGCAAGTCATCATGCCTTTTAATGAGATGTAACATGATCATACATTTTTGAAATTTCAAATGATGAAATAGTGGTTCTATGATTATAAAATTGATGCTTAAAGATGGAATGTTCAAGGAGATAATAGTTATCATTGATTGATGACTGGAGCTCATATGTTTTATAGTGAGCACTGCAACGCAGGTTGCATGATACACTGTGGTGCTTTGGGTGTGACTATTGAGTCAAAACAGACAATATTTGAGGATTGGAAGTTCTGGTTGTTACAAATTCGAGAGGTAAATGTATGTGTGTGTGTGTGTGTGTGCATTATCCATAATACCAAAGCATGATTTTTATGGTAATTTATAAGTTGCATATATTCATATGAAAATATGTGTTCCAAAAAGATATATTCAATATTATTTTAATAAAATTTCAAGATGTTTCTTGGTTGTTGACAAGGGAGCAGCAATTTGTGTTGTTAATAGAAGTGATTTTTCACTATGGTTTTGTGAAGGTGGAACCCTTTCTCTTCATATATTCATATGTTGTGTGTGAATAATTTTCCTCTTCACTTATCTCTACTAGTGTTTGTCGAATAACAACAATAGACTAGATCACGGAGGATTGGGTAACCATCAAATTAATAATGTTTACATCAACTACTTCAAAGGAGGGAATTAAACACTCTTGGTCGGGTAACTTTTTAACAAGAGTTAGGTCAATTGTAACCCAATTACCGCATTAAGTGAATTAACAATGGTACTATAATATCTTTGTATATTTAACAGATAGAGAACATCAAATTTCTTAGATAGATTCTGATGAAATTGCATGAGCTATCATTCTCCTAATACATGCTAAAGAGTGGATCGTTTGATTTAATTAATAATAATGAAGAATCAAAGATTGGATGTTCCCATTCTTAGGGATAATTTTCCAATTTATTAGTCATTTTTAAATGTTGTGGGAGTTATTACGTGGAGTTAATAATAACTTTTGCTCTTAAACTAGAGCAAACAGTTTTGAACACAATTATCCTATGGTTTCACTAAGGCTTCGTTTGGGCGGTCGCGAACACGGTGGTCATAAACCATTGTCCGTGAACGCCGACCTCACCTAAAAAAATCCATGCATTTTATGCTCAAAACTAGTTTATTTTCTTGTTTACAACCATAACCTTTGTTTTGCCAAACATATATTATGTGATTATGATATTTTTGACCAAACTCACCAGAGCAAATAAGCCGCGCCAAACGAAGCCTAGGCTGCGTTTGGCATGGCTTATCGCGGTTTATTTGTTCCAGTGAGATTGGACAAAAATGTCATTGTCATATCAAAATTTTATGCCTCAAACTAGTTTATTTTGTTATAGTAGTAACATTTGTTATACCAAACATACATTCTATGACAATGACGTTTTTGTCCAACCTCACCGGAGCAAATAAGTTGTGATAAGCCGCGCCAAACGCAGCATAAGTGAAGTTAATTTCGAAGTCAGGAGTTCCAACAATGACTAGCAGATTGGTAGGTGGCATAATTAACCTATTGGAATTAGAATTTCATTAGCTCTACACCTATTTAATCTGGATTCATGTTATATGAAAAGGCATTTCCATTAATTATTTTAAGTTGAATGTTTATGATAGTTCAAATCATTCCATGAACTAGCATGATTTGAATAGCATCTGCATGATACTTGTTGTCATCTCTAACTACTTCTGTCACCACAATAGCAAATAAGTTCATTTTCAGATCTGACTAGAGAGGAATCGAAGAAACTGCCTAAACACCGTAAAGATGAACTTTCTCAAGGATTAGAAACGTACCACCAGAGCGCCATACAGCAAACTGGAAGAGAGAGATTAAAAGGGAATTGTTAAAAAAAAACTGGATGGGAAGGGGGAGTGGGGAAAATGGAGAAATCAAAGGGGGAAACGATCTTACATGGGAAATCGGCCCGGATGGTGTTGGTAAGATCGGTGTGCCATAGATTCCGGTAGCCCTGCCGAAGCTGCATCTTCTCGAGGGAAGCCTGAGACGCCATGGCTGGGGTCCAACCTCAGGCACCGCCGGCGATGAAGAGTCAAAAGTCCGGCAGAGGAGAAGATCAAGATCTGGAGTGCAGCTCCTGATCGCCTAGGCAGGTAAACATTTTTAAAGGATTTTGGAGCAGGAATGGTCAACTTGGATTTTAATGGACGGGAAGACTCGAGCACCGAGCAGACACGGGCTCGAGAAACGGGAGGAATTGGAACATTAATGCAGTAGGGTATTTCTGACATTAATAGCAGTTTTTATTTTGATATTTGCACGTTTAAGCGTTATTTATCTTTCATTATTACAGTATAAAAGTTGTCTTTAAAATATTCAAAAATATTATTCTCATTTTTATATTTTGATTAATTGATATATATTATAATTTATTTTTAAAGAAATTAAAATTTTTCATTTAAATTCAAAAAAAAATTTATTAGAGCTTCTACACTTAGTCATTTACCAACATTTTGAAAACCGGACCGGTAATTGAACCGGTGAAGCGAAAGGTTCAAGATTTAACCGGGGAAGCGAAAGTTTCAAGATTCAACCGGTTCAACAGGTTCAACCGGGGTCGAACCGGTATATATAAATATATATATTATTACAAATATATTTTAAGTATGAATATGTATATTATATATTTGAAAAGTATATATAATTTTATACGGTATATATATTCATTATTGTATATATTTTTGATTATATTTGAATGATATATATTATATATTTACATATATTTTAAATATATCATAAATTTTTTAAAAAATTTATCATAAAATTACAAATATATTTAAATTTATCATAAAAGTATTTTAATAAAATTAAATATTTAATTTCATATTAGTTTGTATATTTATATAATATATTCTGGAAAATTTCATCAAAGTTCAAATGCTCTACTAGTCTTCAACCTTGCTTGAGCTGGAGATGGTTCAGGTTCAAATCTCAGTCAATTCATTTTTTACATGCATTAAAAATTGGGCTTGTGGCCCGCCCGGTTCTACAAAACCGTGCTCGGTTTCCGGTTACCCGGTCCGCCTGCCCGGTTTACCGGTTCTTGGGCGGTCCGCTGCCATATCGGGTTTTCACCCTTGACCGGACCGGCCGGGTGTCCGGTCGGCGGTCCGACCGGTTGAACCGGCCGGTCCGGTCCGGATTTTAAAAGCTTGGCACTTACTATGATAGGTTGTCATTAGGCATGTCAGCGGTCTATTCAAGGAAGGTTATTATTAGGCATGTTAGTGGTATTTTCGAGGTGATAACATTAAATCAATCAACTTTATTAAACTCAAAATTAATATTTTAGGTCAAAATGTATATTGTTTTACAAAATAAAAATTGTAATTTTTATGTATATTTTTTTACGGTCATTTTGAGTACTTATATATATATATATATATATATATATATATATATATATATATATATATATATATATATATATATATATTGCGGGCGAAACCCGTTTTGATGGGGCCGGCGAAGCCCGTCGTCGCCGGCCGGGTACTGTCGTGCATGGTCATAAGGGCGGAGCTCCATGCCGGACACTCGTAGTTCAAAAAAAATCTGCCTTTTTTTATTCTCTTCTTGTGTACGTAAGTATTTTATACTAATAACAGAAAACATTTCATTTACACAGTGAGCTTGAATATATTCCATCAAGAGTCTTCCTTGAATTGTGTTTTCCATGAAGGTCGTCTTTGAATTATGTGATCATAATCTTGTCATTCATCACGCGTTCTCGCATCTGTGCTTGTTTTCTCCTATACTTATTTTTTTTCTAAGTGTGTTTTTGCTCAAGCAATCATTTATCCGCCCGAGTTAGCATGTTTTGCTCGGGCAGACATTTTTCATCATGGCGGGAATTTTTCGTCCGGCTGCGTATTTTCCGTCCGACCTTGCATTTTTCGTCCGACCACACATTTTTCGTCCGAACACGCATTTTCAGCACGAGCGCGCATTTTTCTCCTCCGCTTGTTGAAACCGAAAACTCGGTATCTGTGGAGTTCACTCTTGGGGAATGGGTGATCGCACACCTACTTCTCTCTTGCGAGGCAAACAACTAAGGGAAAAGACGAGACAGACCCAAGGGCTCAACGTGGAGGTCCCAACACACACCCAGAAGATTTTGAAGCGCTTCCCCTCCCTAGTCAAATGTCGAGCTAAGGATACCTCAGAAAGCGCAAGAAGAGTTGGGCACAAGTAAGCATGTCTTCTGAGGTACCCCTTTGGGTCCGATTATAGATTTCCTAAAACGACCTGCAAATAGCCAACCTCCGCAGTTTTGAACAGCTACGTGCAGCCCAATTGGGTCTGCCAACAACGTAACTCCGCTATTCTAAAAAACTATTTGAATCCCCTAATAGGGCATCCAGGTAATTTTGCCTCCGGGCCCCACTGGGCGAGTGTCGAGGAACAGGGGATCAACTCGCCCTTCTAAGGGGCGGATGTGGCACGGCTCGCATAGCTCATCTTCTAACTCTAGGCGAGCACGAGTCGGGCTGTCATGGCTCGACTGCCCTATACGAAGGCGGGTCGGCGATGAGGTCGCCTAGGCTGATGCGGGCGGGATGAATTGGACGCACGGCTCGCTCGTCAAGTCTTGGCGAGAGAGAAACAGCGAACTGGCCCCCTGGGCTCGCCCGCCTTCTGTACTGGTGCGGGCCGGTCACCCCGGTTCGCTCGCCAGACCTGGTGGACCCGCTCAATGAACACGGGGTTGTATACAATCCCCGCTCCTTTTGAGCTTGGCAAAGCCCGGAAAGAATCATCCAACTCCACGTGTTCGGTGAGTACTTTGCTGAGTACTTTGTTGAGTTGGAGGGAATCTTTTGGTGGCCCCGCCAAGATGTTATAAATATGCCACCAAGCATTTGGGAAAAATCTTGCCTTTCCTTAACCTCCCCTGTGAACTGTAGCTGAACGATGCTTGTGTCTGATGAGATGCGAGCGCGCCTAGCGGCTACGAGGGAGGGGACGCAGGAGCAGGTCCTTGACGACCCCCCCCCCCCACGTGGCTAGCGCGTGGATCACCTGGCCCCCTCTTCAGGTCGAAGAAAGGAAAAATAGTCAAGCGGTCTCCTGCGAATGACGCCCCTGCCTCCAGCTTGGCGGCCGGTGCCGAGGTCGCACGTGAGGTATGCGAACCTCCAGTTTGATTTGTCACTCTGCTTCTGATTTCTTTTACAGCAGGAGACGCCCCGCGAAGATGGAGGCGATAGAAAGGAACTGGAGCATTCCACCCCACTGATAACTGAGCAGGCCGCTAGCCCTTTGGCCTAGGAACATGCCCCTCCTGCGATTTCCCCGTTGTCAATTCCCCTTGGGCTAGGGAAATCTTTCGCAGGTCTTGAAGGAGAGCTCTTCCAGGGCCGGTCGGGCACCTCCCGACCACCTGCCAGTGCGGGGGGCGTGCCGATCCCTGGTGAGTTTGCACACTTGCTTGCTTACGACCGCTTGCTTTTTCTGATATCCACTTATGTAGGCTTCCAAGCGATCTCCGCCTCTGATGTCGACATCAGCGAGGGGTATTCGCTTCCCCCTTCTACGGATCACATTTCAGAATACCTGGGAGACCCGATGTACATTGAGGGGATTAAGAGGCATGTGACACAATTATTTCATAAACAAGCTCTGCTGCTACAGGAGGTTTGCGACAGGTTGGACGAGGATAAGGCCGAGACGGAGGAGTGGTTAACAGTACTGGAGGGCATGAGGCGCCCCGCTGACGTGGACAGGACTACTTCTCTGGGGTGCACATCACGCGAGCGGAGGAGCGGCTCAAGCACACCACGGAGCAGGTCGACCTGGCCCAGCGGGAATTATCTGTGGTTCGTAAATACTACTACCCTCGTGTGCCGCCTCAAACCGGGACGCGGGGGCCAGGGCAGGTAGAAATGGATCCAGTACTGAGCCACCCGCCCCATTTCTCGCTACCAACTGCCAAGCATGGGTCGCACTTGTACCCTGGACCAGCTCGCGTGGTCCTTGGGACATTGAACTCTTGTTTATAATTATTTGAGATCTTTTGCCCGTTGATGGACTTATGTTTTCTGTGTTATTTTCATGACTTGTCATTGCTTAGCTTTCTTTAGGCGAGTGAGAATGTGGTGCCCTTGGTCGATTACCCCTTCTTCAGGGGGGGAGGCTGTTGAACTGGCTTGCCTGAATTGCTTTGGCAGTAGCGAGTCGGGGCATCTACCAAACGCGAGTCGGCGCGACTCGCCTGCCTCTTTCGGAGGGCGTGAGTCGCGGCTCACCTGCCTCTTTTGGCGGGCGAGAGTCAGCGCAGCTCGCAGCCGAGTAACCTTTTATAACGTAGTGGCGAGCTGGTAGGAAACTGCGGAGGGCCCTGAAGTTGAAGCGTCAGGGCACGTTTTTGTTATCCGCACTTTTCCCGTCGACAAGACGTTTTCCCACCCTTTTTTCTTCCTATAAATAGGCCTTGCCTCCCCTTCTTACCTACCGCATTTAAGACTTATATTCTTTCTCTACTTCTTGCAACTCTCGACCCATCCGCTCTTTGCGAGAACTACAACGTCCCGCTCAGTTACTTGTCTACGAAATGGGCGACAGTGCTGGAGATGCTGAGGGGCGAAGCAAGTGTGTCTGGGCCTTTTCCGACCACTCCTTCTTCTGCGCCACCACCACCGAAGCCGAATTTGTCGAGGTGGTCGGTGACTTCATTCCGCCCGGCTTTGAGGCGAGGAGGCTTGGATAGGAAGAGAAGATCAACGATCTTTCCGTCGGGGAGCTCGCTATCCCCATTACCCATTTTGATGCGGGCCTCCGGCTGCCCTTATGGCCAGAGGTCAGGCAGATACTGAAGTACTTCGGGGTCGTCCCTGGCCAGATGACCCCCAACTCGGTGGCCGCCGTGGTCGGGCTCACTTGCTACCTGCAGGGGGAGCGGATCGAGTTTAGCCTTGCGGTATTCCGCAAGCTGTTCTCCTTCCGGGCGAACAAGGATGGCACCACCTACTTCTCCAGAAATCACGTCAATGTGCGGGAGACAGTAAATAAGAGCCATAACTGGCTAAGGAAATTTGTCTTCGTCAAGGGCGACTTTGGCAATGTCCCCTTCTCGCCAGTCTAGCTTAGCGAGGCAAGCTACCGCCCCCTGGCCGGGGGGGGGCCATGAAGCCGAGCTGTGTGGGTTCTTCCAAGGGAAGAAATTTGAAGTCGCGTTCCTCCGCAGGAACGTGGACAACCTCCCCCCCCCTGTCGCGCCTGGAGGAGGTAAGCTACTCGCACTTCTTTTTCTTTTTTCTTAGCCCGTTCTTGTTCTTCCTTGCCTAACATTCTTTTCGTAGGTGAGCTGAACATTCCCCTGCACCCTCCTTACGAGAGTGTGTGAGTCATTTCTAGCGAGCTCGCCAGTACCGATGCGGCTGCTGTCGCATGTCACGAGCCCCCACCCCCTACCACCTAGAAGCGGGCCGACCGCGAACAACCCCTTTCATTGTCACCGTCCAAGAAGTTGAAGGCCGCGAGCGGCGCACCTCCCCCAGCCCCGAAGAATGGCAAGGCTCCAGCGGACTAGCCAGCAGAAGATCCTGCTCCCCCCCCCCCGAACGCCTCAACCGGCAGCTCCCCCGACGAGGCGGCCGACGCTTCCAGACCGCGAGGAGAGGGGCCTGTCATTAAGCCAGTGCCGAGATGTCACCACAACTTTGGCCTCGGGGAGCGGCCCTTGGACAAGCTCGACGTTCCCCTCCTCCAGTGGTACAAGGAGGCAAACCGGGCCTCCATCTCCACCTTGCTGTCGTGCTAGCTGGAGTAGGAGACCATCAGTGGGTAGGCTTACATTTTTTTGTTCGACCTCTATGCGCGGGAAGACGCCGCGATCTACGACGAGGAAGCCACGCGAGTTCTTGTTCATGAGAGCGTGCGGGCCCAGCTCCACAGCCTGGAGCTGGCCCATATGGTGGGCAGGCGGTGCACGCGGCTGGAGCAGAATGCCCCCTCGCTCCAGAAACTCGTTGATGAAAAGGAAGAGGCTCGTTGTCTCTCTCCAGAGGAAGTAGACCACCAGAAGAAGCGGGTGGACGCAGCCGATGTCGTCCTTGCCGGGTACTTGGGAGGGGTGGTAAGTCCCATGACTTTCTCTAGTCGCTTTAAGACTGCTTCTGCTTTTCTAAAGCTTTTTCATCCCTTCTCGCAGGATGCGGCGCGGCTAAGTGTCCGGGCTTCCAGATCGCCACTCCCGAGAAGGATAAGGTGGCGTTACAAGCACGGGTGCTGGAACTGGAAGCCGCAGCTCCTCCGCCGCCCTCCAACAGCAGCTGCCGGCTCGCCCATTATTCCGAATACGAGCTGGAGGAGATGATACAAAAGAATGTTGTCAAGGCGGCGAAGTGCACTCTCCAGACTCTACAACGGGCCAGCCTCATCACGAGTGAAGGCGCAGGTCTTTCGGCGAGCGAGGTGGTATCAGAATTATTCCTTCTGGTATCAAAGTCGGGCGACGAGTCTTGCCAACCTCTTTAGGATGGCTCGCCGCCCGAGGGCTCGCCTCGCTGAATCCCTGCGTCGCGCTTCTTTTGTATTTTTTGCTTTTTCAATGTGAACGCGGGCTGGGTCCCCAACTTGCGACTTCTCTTTGACTAATCAATGATATATATATATATGTTCTATTCTTATATGATGTCATCTTTATCTCTTTCCCTTTCTGCTTCGCACTCGCGACCTGGCTCGACTCTCTCGCTCGCTGCCTCCGGACCCATGTCCCGTCAGCGAGATCGTGCATCCCTTCAAGACTTAGCTTAGGAAATGTAGGGATCTTAGGTAGCCGACCTGCGAGTGGCGACTCGTCTTCCCTGTCCAGGTTCTCCACACTGCTAGCGAGATAGAGGGGTGAGCCGGCTCGACTCGCACCTGAGCCGCCCGGCTTCGCGTGAGTCGGGCCCCATGAAGTCGTGACGTGGACTGAGTTCTCGCGGCCTTGGTCGCTTTTTGGGCGCTGGGCGGTACAGTTATGGACATCTAATTCTCTTCATTTGTCAGTTGTTAAGAGCCTACCGATGTGAGATGAGTGCCAATCGATCTTTTGCTTCGGCCGAGCATTGAGTCCCGAGAGCTCGCCTCGCTGAACCATAGTCTCGGCTCGCCGGCCTTCCAGGGTCTCGACCCGCCCTTCCCGGCCCGCCTGGGGATTGTCGGGCTCAACTCCTTGTTATCCCTGTGATCTGCCTCCGAAGTTCGAATGCTTGGGTCCCAGCTTTAGATATCATCACGTCTACCGAGAATCCTAGCTCTGTCAGTTAGGTGGAAGCTTGAAGTCGGAAACATCTCGGGATTCAGCCCCAGGGTCATAATGACATCCAACGGGGATCCCGACTCTGCCAGCTAGGTGGAAGCCTGATAGCGGGTGTTGAGCATCAACCAAACTCAGCCCTAGGGTCATAACTATGGTACCCCCCCCCCCCAAACCTTTGCCCGGGTCGGGATGGAGGGATACTACTGGCCCATGACGTCCACCCAGTGCTCTTAGGTGAAACGATCCACCCTATCTAAGCACTCGATGACCGCCTTGCTCGCTCGAATCATAACATTCACAACCCATCAAAGTATAGCGGAAGCATTAATAGGAAACCACTGTAGATATATATATCACATCAAAATAATATAGAGGTTCTAGGGCCGAAGCCTAAGCGTTTATATAAGCCTGTGTGCTATACTTGTACTACATATAACCCTCACACTCTGTCTCTCTATGCTGCTTGGTGGTACTCACGTCTCTAAACTCTGGGGACGGTGTGGGTGCATCTGCTCGAGTAGTCCTAGCTGCTGGCGTAATCTCCTGCGGCAACGGGTCACTACGGTGCTCCATTTCCTGTGAATGGTTATTTAGATAACTGTTAGTCACAGAACTAAGAGGAAACAAATCTACTCTCCGGATCCATATCCTAGGGATGAGCACACACCCACCCAATAAAAGTAAATAGCCGAAGCAAGAGAGGGTTAGCACAACATTTCATATATGTATAGCTAGGAGCAACTATAAAAGAGTGCAGGATAGTATAACTGGAAAAACAACAGTATAAATCAGTTATAACAAGGCTCCACTAGCCCATCAGCACATCAGGTTTTCACATCCTGAATTCTATCGCAGACATTCACAGCCGCGCACATACCGCAGGCATTCATAGTCGCGCACACAAATCCTATGTCGACATAGTTTGTACCACTTATATTCTAGCAGGGTAGCGAGCCCCGCGGGCCTCATCGATGTGGTCGTCGGTGACAGTGACCAGTCCTGCCACTTCTGGGGGTGGTTGTACCGCATGATCCCAGGCCCTAGCGTACAACCTTGTGTACTCTTGGATGTGAGCGACATCCGGCGAATCGTTTTGGCCGACCAGTGGAGGAGAACCCGACGGGGAATAATATAATGGTCGGTCACCCGTGGTACTCATCTCTCTGTCGCCTTGAGTCGTCGACCTTCCCGCATCGGTGTGAGCGGTCTTCGAGAGGGACTGACCCGCCACTATTTCATCGCAAGCAATTTACAAACAATCAAAACAAAAGAGCAGTCATAATATACACCGGGTCTACGTCGGCCTGCCCTATTAGGCATTAGTCTTCTGGCGTCGGCACTTACCTCTACTTTCAATAAGGAGCGTGAGAGCGCATTATTTGGGGCAAGACTTTGAGGACTACTTCAACTCCGGTTATCCCCAACTAAGACTCAACTTTAGCAGAGCCCGAGATTATAATAGTAAATTGTAATGAGGACAAGTGCGGTGATTATGCGGCTTATTTAAAGTGTTGGAATGAAATGTGAGCAGTACAAGACTGGAGTAGTACTGCATAGTATGTACTAAATTAAGCTTGACCAGTACGAGACTGGAGTTGTACTGAATTGAAAGTACTAAAATAAGGTTGACCAGTACGAGACTGAAGATGTACTGAATTGAAAGTACTAAAATAAGGTTGACAGTACGAGACTGGAGATATATTGAATTGAAAGTACTAAAATAAGGTTGACCAGTACGAGACTGGAGATATGCTGAATTGAAGGTACTATAATAAGGTTGACCAGTACGAGGCTGAAGATATGCTGAATTGAAGGTACTATAATAAGGTTGACCAGTACGAGACTGAAGATATATTGAATTGAAAGTACTAAAATAAGCTTGACCAGTACGAGACTGGAGTAGTATTGAATTACTTATCAGATTAACAGGGGGGGTGGTTGCGCGCTCCAATTTCTACTTTCGAGGGAGAAAGAGCGGAAAACGTTTCGAGCGTGATCCTAGGTTTCCAAATTTTAGGGAAAAATATCAAAACCTATTCTCATGACCCCGAATTTTGATACAACCCTTAGTAGGGCCTGAAATGAGCCTAGTAATTTTTATATAATTTTCCAAGGTAATTTGGGCTTTTAATTTAGCCAAGCAAATTTTATTTTGGCTTTTAAAAATACTAAATCAACTCCAAAAATTCTCAAAATTTTTGTGCAGGCAGCCCTCATCATGGGAAACATTTTTCATGTTAGTTACTTTTCTCCTAGAGGTATAACTTTGGCCCCAAAAAAATTCACAAAGTTTCTGATAAAGAATGGTCTGCAATTTTCAGATCCACTTGATCCTGCGGCTGAGATTGAGTTGAAGGATGCAATCGGCCAGCGCTACCCCCACAGCGGATCGACCACGGATCCGCTGTGGGGGCACAGAAGAGGAGGCAGGGGTGGGGATTAAGGTGAGCTGGACCGTCCGATCTCATCGTGACATCGGACGGCAGCTGCGCTTCCCGGCGGTGTGGAGGGTGGCAGCCTCCACCACTGCCGGCCAGCCTCCGCCAGCCGCCGTTGCCGGCCCCGATCGACTGGCCGGGGGCGGGCGACCCTCTGGGCGATGGTTCTGCTTCCGGCGCCACCGCGCCACCCCCGTTCCTCGCGCAACGGGAGACGTTTTGAGCGAAGTTTGGTTTTTTGTTGGGGGCACACGGCCTGGGACACAGGCGTGTCCCAGGGGCATGTCGTGCTCGGGTTCGACGATGGCCTTGTGGTCGATGAATTTCAGTCGACGATCGTCAAGCAATGAACACGGCCTGAGACACGGGCGTGTCCCAGGCCGTGTCCTTCTCGGGTAGTTGGCCGAGTTGAGTTAGGGGAGAAACACGGCCTGGAGCCCAGGCGTGTTCGGGTATGACACGGGCATGTCAATTGGGACACGTGCATGTCCAATACCCGTTGTTGAAGCCAGGAAAAATCCCAACCTCAGAATTCGGACCAAAGCCGCCTAAGGTTACTGGCTCAGAAGCTAGATCAGACGGCTAGGGTGACTAGAACGAAGAATCAGGTCAAACAGGACCCCAGATGTTGCGGCAGGAAGGTCCAACCACGTACCCGAAGGCTCGAAAGGAACATCCCCTTCTCAACCAAAGATGGCTGAACTGGGTACGAGGGAAGCTAGCGGGTAAAGTCGCAAGGTCGCGAGTTGCTCTCTAAGGAAAAGGAATCCAAAGACCCAGCTAGTATCTCGAAACTGAAGCGAGCAAGTATCCTGCCGAGGATTTCAAGTGCCTCACCTCGTACCCCTGGGGTCCTATTTATAGGCAAATCCAAGGAGGGGGGGGGGTCATATTTATACCCCACCCCCCTGACGACTAGGCGAATTTCAGGGGAACTCGCACAGGCTGGGCGAGTATCTCGCCTAGTCGCCTACCTGTTGAGTATGCGAGGGGAGCTCGCCTATACTCACCCAGGCCTTCCGCAATCTTGAATTCTGTCTTTGACTCCTGTCTTGACTTGTTGACCTTGACTTCTGCTGACCTGGCTGTGGTAGGACCCATCCTCGACGAACACGGGTTGTACACAATCTCCGCTCTTTCTGAGCGACGTAGGAGCTCAGAAAGAATCATCCAACACTTATTTGGCGAGCTGTTGTGTCGAGTATCTGGGTTACTTGCCTCCTGTAACTGCCTGTCAATCTCTATAAATAGGGGGCCTGGTTCTTTAGCCGGATTTTCAGAACTCGCGCATAATGTCGAACGCCGAGAAATTTCTTTATGATAGCCTCGCCGCGCTAACCGGTGCCCTCGGCGTTGCTAAGCCTAAAAGGTCGTGCAAGGAATACGCCGCCGCTGATTTGCCCCCCCCCCTCTAAAGAAGAAGAAGACCAAGAAACCCAAGAAGAAGCCCGCCTCTGACGCGGTTGACTCGCCACCACCTCCTGAATAAGTTGCAACTTCCACTAGCAACCCCGCGCGTTCTGCTAGCACGCAGTAACTACTCAGCGACCTGGGGCTTGACGACATCCCCAATGTTGCGACCTCTGACGCGAGCCTCCTCGGCTCGCTCGACATCCCGAAACTCGCCTCCACTTTGGCCCCGGAAATCGCCTCCACTCCGGTGTCGCAACAGGTTGAAGTCGCCGACCTGCTAGGTTGTTATATTGTTGAGATACCCCTTTCTTCATTGATGGTCGTTGCCGCTTCTCACTAACTTTACTTTGATACTGCAGATTCACCACCGGGGGGTGCTGGCGCGATTTTGAATGTCGCCCCACTGAGCTCTGCGCCGCTGGTCTCCCTTCTTGCCTGGAGACCAGTAAAGACCGCGCATACGGTGCAGATCCTTGTCGGCGGCAAGAGGACACCTGAGGCCTCGGTTCCTACGACGAGCAAGGAACTGTCGCTGAGGAATCCTCCGCCAAGGAAGGTTCCGCCGGTAAGCAAGGATCTTCCGGCGAGTAAGGCCCCATCTGTCTTCGTGTGAGTTCTTCGGTGCCCGCGAAGAGTTCTGCACTGCCTGCGGCGAGGTCTTCACTGCCCGCGACGAGCTCTTTGCTTCCCCCGCTGAGTTCTTTGCTGCCCCCGCCGCCGCCTCTTACAGATGTCGCTGTTGGGTACATTGGTTTAAATGTACCTGATTTGAAGAAGCCTCACCCAACTCAATGATATACATCAAAATGTATTTGATGTGTTTTGAGTTATCTTATGCAGGTTAAGTATTTGCAGGAAAGAAGAAAAAGTTTCTAAGTCCATGTGTCGACACTGTTGAAACCGAAACCCGGCTTCCTGTGGAGCTCGCCCTTGGGGAAGGGGGTGGTCTCGCGCCTACTTTGTTCCTGCAAGAAAAACGACGAAAGCGAGGAGAAACAGACCCAAGGGCTCGGCAGGGAGGTCCCACCACAAACCCGGAAGATCTCAGAGCGCTTCCCCTCCTTAGCCTGAAGCCGAGCTAAGGTACCCTCAGAAAGCACTTAAAGATTTTGGGGAGAAGAGCACAGGGAGAACCTGCTTTCTGGGGTACCCCTTGGGTCCTATTTATAGCTTTTGAAATCCGGACTGCCAATAACCAAAATAACTGACCTGAAATTACCAAAAAAACCCCAGTTGGGTCTGCCAACAGCCAAGCTCCGCTGTTCTGAAGGGCTATGGGCAGACCAGCAGGGGTAAAACAGTAAAAGGCACCTCTGACACCCGGGCGAGCTGGGAGCTCTGGCCACCTCGGCGTGCTCTACTCGCACGCTGCTGCCGAACTCCACTGTGAGGGCGCGAGTTGCAGCCCGCTCGGCGAATGCCGAGCTCGGGGTCGCCGATCGACGATCTCTGGCCGACGGATGCCGAGCTCAGCCTCGCCCCTGCCGCTGCCGAACTCGCCTGCTGCTCCCAGCCTGATCTGCTCGCCCCCTGGTGACCTTGCTCGCCGGACACGGGGTTGTACACAATCCCCGCTCTTTTCGAGCTTGGCACAAGCTCGGAAAGAATCATCCAACCCGAAGTGTGCGGCGAGCTCTGGCTGGCGAGTTGGAGGGAATCTTCTGGTGGGGGCCACCTGCGGCTATATATATGCACCTGCTATGCTGCCTGGCTCTTGCCATTCCCCGTGCTGCCTTGCCAAGATGCCCCTTCCCAAGGAGATTCAAGAGCGCATAGACCGAGCTCGCCAGGCTTCTGCGGCTCGCGTTGCCGCGCTGACGGCGGTCCCCGCGAAAGTTCCCCAAATTGATTCTGCCGAGCCGAGTTCCAAGAGGACAAAGCCATTCCCCGAGGCAGCCGAGCCCATCTTCCACGACCTGAGGGCCACCCTGGCTCGCGAGACCGGCTCCTCTACTCGAACTATTCCAGAGAATGACAGGGAGGTCGTTGTAGTTGGCGACGATCAGGACGGCCAACCAGATGGCGAGGGCACCGCCCCGCGGGTCTCCACGCTGCAAGGCGAGGCCGCGCTCGCCACTTCGCGATTCTCGGCACCGGACAGCCATCCCCGGGATCTGCCGCTCCTCTTCGGGATCCTGCCTGTGAGCTCGCAGAGGCCGACTTCGCCACCGGGCTCCCCTCCTCGGCAAACTGACGCGGCCGCCGGGAAAGGTCTGGGGTCCATTCCCACCCCGGCTTTCGAGCTCATCTCGCCGGGGGCTCGCGGCCCAGGTCGCGGGAAGGACCTGAGGTTTGTCCCTCCCCGCATCTCCTTTGAACCGCCGAGCTCTTCAGGTCAGCCTCGCTCACCCCTGTTCTTCGCAAGCTTTTGCTCTGCTGACATTTGCCTTTACAGCTCTTCCCAGTCAATCGGCTGCCGAGGAGTCTTCGCGGGCAGCCCACCACTCTCCCCTCCCGTCTCCGAGCTCGCTGGACTCTTACCTGGGTCCGGAGGTGGATCAAGGCGAGCTGACGAGGAGGGAGGTCAAGCTCTTCAAGAAGCTGGTGTGCGGACTGCGCGAGGTGCAGGGGGTCAACGAGACACTGCAGCGCGACTACGCGCGCCTTGCTGAGGAGGTGCGCCTCGGCCGAGCTGGCGAGTTGATGTCTCCCTCCCGAATTCTGGATGAGATAGACGACGGTCTCTTGGTTGCGCAAAGGAATTCCAGGAGGATCCGCGAGTTACTCCGCGTGCGGCAGCTTGGGGGGCGGGGGTCGCGAGGCCGGGGTAGGTAAGTCTGCGGGCTCCCCTGCCGAGCCGACCGGCGCTCGCATCCCGGTGCCCTCCCTGCTTGCGCGCCCTATTTTCTGTTCTGAACTTTCCCCTTCTGTGATGAATAACTCTTAGAACATTCTTAATTATGTTATTTAAATAAAAAGCCGTAATGTTTGACTTAGCCTTAGTTGGGATGCGTCAGAAGTCGGCGAGCTGGGGTGGCGAGCTGGGGTGGCGAGCTGCGCTGATATGACAGCCTGCCTCAGATTCCTTTTCCTATAAATAGCCCCCCCTCACCTACCCCCGTACTGCCTTTATTGCTTTGCTTTCCCTTCCTTGCTTTTTCCTTTCCCTGCTCGCGCTGCGCTTCTTCTCTGCGATATGGGCAAGACCAACCCGGACGCCGACGGCCGCTCCAAATGCGCGCAACACTTCGCTGATTACTGCTTCTTCGACGGCCACACCAGCGAGGAGGAGCTCGCAGAATTCATATCCCTGTATGTGCCGCCTGGCTTTGAGGCACGCAGGCCGGGGCCGGGCGAGGCCATTAACACATTTTACAAGAACGAGCTCGCCTTCCCCATCTCGCACTTCGAGGTGGGGCTGCGACTTCCCTTGTGGCCGGAGATTCGGCAGATCCTGAAATACTACGGGGCCGTCCCCGCGCAGCTGAACTCAAACGCCATCGCCATGATGGTGGCGTTCGCGAGCTACCTCCGGCGGGAGAGGATCGAGTTCAACCTGACGGTGTTCAGGAAACTCTTCTCCTATAAGGCGACGACGGACGGGGTCGCCTACTTCGGCGGCTCCTTGATCAAAGTTCGCGAGATCGCGAACAAGCACCATACCTGGATGACCAAGATCGCCTTCATCAAGGGCGATCTCGGCAACATCCCCTACTCGCCGCAACAAAAAGGCGAGGAGGTGTACCGCCCGCCGGCCGTGTCCGGCAACGACGCCGAGCTCCACAAATTCTTCCTTCACAAAGATTTCGAGGTCGCCTTCCTGCGGAGGGGCCTCGACGCGCTCCCCCCGGATCTGCCCGGCGAAGGTATGCCCTCCTCATCTTGCCGAGCTCGCCTACTCGCCGAGCTCGGCACATCATCATATCCGGAATCCCTAACCTTTCCAAGTGTTTTTCTGCAGGGGAGCGAATAATCCCCGCGAACCCGCCGTTCGCGGACCCGGGGCTCGATACTGACCCACTTGCTCGCGAGAGGGCGGCGGCAGTGGCCTGCCGAGACGAGGCGGCCCTCTCGCAGCCCTCTTCCGGCAAGAGGCGATCTGAGGACGCAAGGTCGAACCCGCCATCCAGCCCCCGTCAGATGAAAAAGATGCGGAGGGCCCTGCTGGCTCCGCGGGGGCAACAGCAACATCAACCCAGCCCCAAGTATATCAGCTCGTCGGAGACTCCTCCCGACGCGTCACCGGAGAGCCCGCTGAAGGAGACGACCAGCAAGGGCCGAAAGGGCGGCAAGGGCCCTTCTACCTCGGCCGCGATCTCCCCTCCTCCTTCGGCGAAGAGGGCTGCCGCGAGCGCGCGCCGCCGAAGCAGCACCCCCTCTTCAACTTCGGCGGGCGCTGGAAGGATTCCGCGGGCGAGCCCATGCTGCAGTGGGACGAGCTCGCTCATCGAGTCTCCGTCTCCACTCTGCACCCGTCCTGGCACGACCGCGAGCCCGCCACCGGTCACGCCTATGCCCTCGGCTTCGGCCTTTATGGCCGGGAGGATGCCGAGGCCTACAAGAGGACGACCCTCCAGCAGCTCGTCCATGAGGGTCTGCAGTCCCACCTGCGGACTCTGGAGCTGCACCACATGTTGGCGCGCCGCAGCTTCGCCATCAGCCACCAGCTCGAAAAGGCCGAGCAGGCTCGCGACCTCGCCAAGGAGCAGGTCGCCGATCAGGCGAGGCGGCTCGGCATCGCGGATAGTCTTCTCGCCCAGACTGCTGGCGGGCTGGTAAGTGTTACGCACCACTCTCTTTTACTTAGAAAGCTTTGCTGCCGCTAAATGGGCTTTTTTCCAGGATGCCAAGGCGGCGGGCGAGCTCCAGACTCGCAACACTGAGCTGGGGGAGGAGGTTAGCCGGCTACGCGCGCAACTGGCCGCGGATGCCGACGCTGCTGGCGAGCTCCAGGCTCGCAATGCCGAGCTCGGGGAGGAGAACGGCCGCCTGCGCGCGCGCCTTGGAGAGCTGGAGGGCGCGAACGCGAAGTTGAAGGGGGAGAACCAGCACCTTCTCGGCGAGGTTCGTCGCAAGGCGGAGATCTTCTTCCCCTCGCACGACATCGATCCCACACTCCCCTACAAGAGTCCGCGCATCTTCGGCGAGGCCGACCTCGTCGAGAGACTGCGGATCAACTCAATCCAGACCGCCGAGTGCACCCTCGCGATGATGAAGGACTCCGGGGTGCTGGTGGAAGGATGCGGGGAGATCTCTGCTCGGGACCTGATGCCGAGTCTGTTTCCGGCGACGCCGCCCAGCGAGAAGGAAGATAGCCTGGACACAATGTTCGGGAAGAGCTTCCAGGACCATTCGGGCGGCGGCGAGGGCCAGTCCGGCGGAGGGGGCGAGGCCAGCTGACAGCCTTGTATTTCTTTTTTTCTTTCTTTCCTTTTTTGACTACTCGCCGTGGCGAGCTCCCTGTACATTTGTGAATAATCAATGAAAGTTTCCTTTTTTTTGATCATACCGGTGCTCCTTTACTATGCTTGTTGTGTTATGAATTTACGCGAGTGCTTCCTCCCACGACCTCGCAGGGACAGGTTCCGCGAGTAGAGTGATTATGAGAGCGCGCACGCGAGCGAGACGCGCTTGGGGTGTTCGCCGAGCCCCAAACGATTTTGCGGCGAGTTGCTTCTCTGCCCTTATCACGCCACTATTACTCGCACGCGGCCTCCACCCTTCTATCCTCCTACCTTTACTCGTATGCGAGCCATCCAGGTTGTGCCCGTCGAAGAAGAAATTTTGAAGTATAATGGGCCAGGGAGGCGAGATTCCCTGGTCCGGCTTGCCTACCTTTGGCGAGGCCCAGGCTTGCGGCCTATTCGCCAATGCCGAGCTGGAGATGGCGAGCCCAAACACGCCCATGCAGAGCCCTTCAGCCCGGCCTGCCTTCTTGACTGTGCCGAGCTGAGTTTGCCGAGCCTGAGCTCGTCCTGGCAGGACCCTTCCCCTTGGCTCCTTACCACAGACTGGCCTGCACCTGATGTTTTTAAGGCCGACATCATCGAGTGACTCCCAGCCCTGCCAGCTAGGTGAGAGCCTGACGGCGGGATCTACTCGGGGTCCATTACCGCCGCCATCGAGTGACTTCCAGCCCTGCCAGTTAGGTGAGAGCCTGACAGCGGGATCTTCCCGAGGCTAAGGATGACACCGAGTGACTTCCAGCCCTGTCAGCTAAGTGAGAGCCTGACAGCGGGATTTGCTCGGGGTCCATTACCACCGCCATCGAGTGACTTCCAGCCCTGCCAGCTAGGTGAGAGCCTGACAGCGGGATCTGCTCGAGGCCAAGGATGACACCGAGTGACTTCCAGCCCTGTCAGCTAAGTGAGAGCCTGACAGCGGGATCTGCTCGGGGTCCATTACCACCGCCATCGAGTGACTTCCAGCCCTGCCAGCTAGGTGAGAGCCTGACAGCGGGATCTGCTCGAGGCCAAGGATGACACCGAGTGACTTCCAGCCCTGTCAGCTAGGTGAGAGCCTGACAGCGGGATCTGCTCGGGGTCCATTACCACCGCCATCGAGTGACTTCCAGCCCTGCCAGCTAGGTGAGAGCCTGACAGCGGGATCTGCTCGAGGCCAAGGATGACACCGAGTGACTTCCAGCCCTGTCAGCTAGGTGAGAGCCTGACAGCGGGATCTGCTCGGGGTCCATTACCACTGCCATCAAGTGACTTCCAGCCCTGCCAGCTAGGTGAGAGCCTGACAGCGGGATCTGCTCGAGGCCAAGGATGACACCGAGTGACTTCCAGCCCTGTCAGCTAGGTGAGAGCCTGACAGCGGGATCTGCTCGGGGTCCATTACCGCCGCCATCGAGTGACTTTCAGCCCTGCCAGCTAGGTGAGAGCCTGACAGCGGGATCTGCCCGAGGCTAAGGATGACACCAAGTGACTTCCAGCCCTGTCAGCTAGGTGAGAGCCTGACAGCGGGATCTGCTCGGGGTCCATTACCACCGCCATCGAGTGACTTCCAGCCCTGCCAGCTAGGTGAGAGCCTGACAATGGGATCTGCTCGAGGCCAAGGATGACACCGAGTGACTTCCAGCCCTGTCAGCTAGGTGAGAGCCTGACAGCGGGATCTGCTCGGGGTCCATTACCACCGCCATCGAGTGACTTCCAGCCCTGCCAGCTAGGTGAGAGCCTGACAGCGGGATCTGCTCGAGGCCAAGGATGACACCGAGTGACTTCCAGCCCTGTCAGCTAGGTGAGAGCCTGACAGCGGGATCTGCTCGGGGTCCAAAACACATCACATTCTATCGTGCAGGCTAGTTACAACATTGTCAGAGGACTTGAAGAAATTTATTATAATCAAAGTGCTGCTTACATGTTTCAGGGGAAAAACCGTTTGAGGTCGTCACCACTCTAGGTGAGACTCAGGGTCTCGCCCTCTACATTTTGGAGTCGGTAGCCCCCTGACCCCAAGGCTACCTTTACAATGAATGGTCCCTCCCAGCTGGGATTGAGCTTCCCTACGGATGTCGACCTCCCTGCCGCATCCACTTTCTTCAGCACCAAGTCCCCTTCCACGAACTGCTTGACCCTGACATGCTTGTCAAAGTACTTGGCCATTCTTCTTTTTACCTCCTCCTGTCGGATAGCGGAAAGGTCCCTAACCTCTTCCACCATGTCAAGGGAGAGCCTCAGTTCCTCCTCATTCTCTGCTTGCCATTCCTTGCGGCCCTCTTTGGCTGCCACGACTCGTGGCGTTTGGACTTCGAACTCTATGGGGAGCACTGCCTCGCACCCGTGGGAGAGTTTGAATGGTGTCTCTCCCGTAGCCGTATTGGGGGTGGTCCTTAGGGCCCAAAGAACCGCAGGGAGCTGCTCCACCCAGCTCCCCTTCAGATTCTCCACCTTCTTCTTGAGGAGGTTGACGATGATCTTGTTTGCGGCCTCCACCTGCCCGTTACTCCTGGGGTGATGGACCGAGGCGAACCTGAGATCGATCCCGAGCTGTTCGCAGAAGTTGGTGAACTCGGCACTGGCGAACTGGGGTCCGTTGTCCGTGACGATGGCCTGCGGCAGCTCATGGCGACAGATGATCTCCCCCCAAACAAAATTCCTGATCACCTGAGAGGTCACCTTGTCCAACGCCTTCACCTCCATCCACTTTGAGAAGTAGTCAATCATCACTAAGAGGAACCTTCTCTGGCCGCTGGCTTGGGGAAACGGCCCAACCAAATCCATTCCCCAGATTGAGAAGGGCCATGGGGCCGTGATACTACGGAGCCGCTGGGCCGGCTGCAGCTGGAGAGGGGCAAGCATTTGGCACTTATGACATCTCCTTGCGAATTCTGCAGCGTCTCGGCCGAGGGTGGGCCAGAAATACCCTTGCTTGACTATCCTCCCTTCCAGGGTCCGACTCCCGGAGTGGCTCCCACATTCCCCGGAGTGGACTTCCTCCAAGATCCTCCGTACTTCACCCTCGGTCACGCAGCGGGCTAGTATCCCCGAGAGGGTCTTCCGGTATAGCTGACCGTCCCGGAGGAGATAATAGGCTGACTTGTGCCTTAGTTTCTTCTTATCTACCCCCTCCGGATATTCTCCTGTGGAGAGGAAGACCACGACTGTATCCATCCATGAAGCTTGCTGATTGATTTCCATGAGCTCCCCTTCCTCGATGGAGGGGCGGAACAGGTCGGTGATGGTGCCCCCCACCTGGGGACCATGCTTTGCTAGTTGATCGACTTGCTCATTCTCTTCCCTGGGCACGTGTCGGATGGTGAAAGTCTGAAAAGTGCCAATGATCCCCTTGACCTTGGCCAAGTATGATCGCAGGGCGGGCTCCCTTGCCTCGAACTCTCCGTTAATCTGAGAAGCCACTACCATGGAGTCAGTGAGGACCTCCACATCTGATACCCCCAGTTCCCGGGCCAGGCGCAGCCCTGCTATTACGGCCTCGTACTCGGCCTGGTTGTTGGTAATGGGAAAGTGCACCACCACTGTTTGCTCAATACGAGTCCCTTGAGGGCTTTTTAGGATCACCCCTATTCCTAGGGAATGCCTCCCCGAGGCGCCATCCACCCTCACCTTCCAAGGGGTCGGGCGGGTGAGTTCTTCCTCCGCCACTTCAACCACGTAGTCGGCTAGGAAGTCGGCCATCGCCTGAGCCTTGATCGAGAGCCGCGGAATGAAGGAGACGTCGAACTCGCTCAGCTCCACCGACCACTTAGCCAACCTGCCTGAATGCTCCACCCCCTCGAAGACGTTGCGGAGAGGGTGGTCGGTCACCACCCGGATCGAGTGCGCCTGGAAGTAAGGTCGCAGTCTCCGAGCCGAGATGATTAGGGCGAACGCAAGCTTCTCCAAGATCGGATACCGGAGCTCGGCCTTTCTCTGGACCCGGCTGACATAATAGAAAGGGAGTTGTCTCTTTCCCTCTTCCCGAACCAAGACGGAGCTCAGTGCCTCTGCCCCAACCCCGAGATACAAGAACAAGTCCTCCCCCTCCTTCGGCCCTTGGAGCAGCGGAGCCTGTGTCAACTGCATCTTGAGGGCCTGGAACGCCTCCTCGCATTCCTTGGTCCATTCGAACCTCTGACCTCCCCTCAGTGTTTTGAAGAAGGGGAAGCACTTCTCCCCTGCCCGAGAAAGGAAGCGACTCAGCCCTGCTAGCTTCCCTGTCAACCGTTGGACCTCCTTTGTATTCCACAGGGACCCCAGCTCAAGGATAGCCTTGACCTTGTCTGGATTCGGCTCGACCCCTGCGGGGGTGAGGATATGCCCCAAGAACTTCCCTCGGCTGGCCCCGAAGACACACTTAAGGGGATTCAACCGCATTTTGTATCTGCGCAGGGTGGCGAAGGTTTCCTCCAGGTCCCGGAGGTGGGCGTCCACATCCCGGCTTTTGATCATGAGGTCGTCCACGTACACCTTCAAGTTCCTTCCCCTTTGCTCCTTGAAGACCCTGTCCATCATCTTCTGGTAGGTAGCCCCAGCATTTTTCAGCCCAAAGGGCATCATCTTGTAGCAGTAGCATCCATCCCCGGTGATGAATGAGACATCCTTGATGTCTGGGGGGTGCATCCTGATCTGATGGTAACCTGAAAAAGCATCCAAAAAACTCATTACAGAAAAACCGACGGCTGAGTCAACCAGCGCGTCGATCCGAGGCAAGGGGTAACAATCCTTAGGACAAGCTTTATTAAGTAAGGAAAAGTCGATACACATCCTCCATCGGCCATCCCCTTTTTTAACCATAACCACGTTGGAGACCCAGCCGGGTACTGAATCTCAGACACGAAGCCTGCCTTGAGGAGTTTCGCCACCTCCTCCCGGATGGGTTCCGCCAGCTTGTCTGCCGTGGATCTTTTCTTTTGCTGAACGGGGCGTGTTCCCGGGTCCAGGTTGAGGCGGTGGCAAGCCACATCCGCGTCAACCCCCGGCATCTCCGCGGCGTTCCAGGCGAAGATGTCCACGTTCTTCTGGATGCACTCCAGCATCCTGCCTTGGTCCTCCGGGGTCAGCCCTCCGCTGACGCGAACCTTCTCCATCCTTCCTCCCCGGGTGAGCACCTCCGGTTCCACCACTTCCTCTGCCGCCTCCAGCCTGGGCCGCTCCCCCCATCCTTCTGCGTCCCCTTCCTCCGGAACGGGGGCCTCTACCTCCATCTCTCCTCCCCCGGCCCTTACTTCGGCCACCTCCTCCAGATCTCCTCCTGCCGCCTTCTCCACGCAGTCCTCCACTCCCAGCTCTTCCCCTCCTGCTCCCTGCTTGACCTCTTCCATCCTCCATCCCATCTCCTCGGCTCCCTCCTGCCAAGAGATGGTGTTCACCGCAGTGACGTAACATTCTCGCGCCACCTTTGGGTCCCCCCTGACCCTGACCTGCACCCCCTCAGCGTTGAACTTCAAACACTGGTGGTAAGATGAGGGGATGCAGCGGAAGGCGCTGATGAGAGGCCTCCCGAAGATGGCGCTGTAGCTGCTGGGGGCGTCCACGATTACGAACTTGCAGTTTCGGGACTGCCCCCCAAGGTGACATGGAGGCCAACTCCTCCCTCTACTTCCTTCCTTTCTCCTGAAAATCCGAACAAGGGGCCATCTGAGGCCAGCACCCTCTTTGCCTCCACCCTCATCGCGTCGAATGCCTTTTTGAAGACGACGTTGACGGAGCTCCCGTTGTCCATGAGGATCCGAGAGACGGTGAAGTTCTCGATGGCCGCCTTGATGACCAGCGCATCACAGAACGGATCCTTGTGGTCTGGCAGATCACTCATGGAGAAGGTGATCCTCTCCTCCGGTGGCGGGGTTTGGGATGTAGAGGCGACGCTCCGCCGGTACATGGTGTGGAGGCTTGCCTTGCGGGAAGCCTCGATCCCTACTCCCCTGTGGATCACCCCGATCCCTCCTCGGGTCCCCACATCCACCCGGTCTTCACACCGATCCTCCTCCGCCCGAGGCAGGACCTCCTCAATCCTCACTTCCTGTCGCGCCTCCTCCTGCTGCTGCTGCCGCTCCCTGTTCCCTCTCATCTCGAGGAACTCCGGACAGGTGGCCGTGGCGTGCCCCTCTTCCTGGTGGAAGTCGCAATAGGGCAGCTCCACCCTGACCTCTCTTCGTATCCTCCTCCACGCTCCCCTCCTTGCTCCCAGGGCTATGGCCATGGCCTCTTCTTGATCGGGGAGTCGGGGCCTCTGGCCCTGCCTCCAGCCCGGGGGGTGAAACTGGTCTAGCCTCCCCTGGTAGTGGTCCCTTCCGAAGTTCCCCCTCTGCGGCCCCTGGCCTTGCCATTCAGGCCTCCATCCCAGCCGCCGGTCGGGCTCCTGGCGCCCCCACCTCGGTTGCTGCTGCCCTTGGAGCTGCCTCTGCTCCCTCTGCCTGGGCTCCCCTCTTCTCTCCTCTTGTGCCTTTCCTCCTCTCGACTCTTTCTCCTCCTCTGTGGCCCACCTGGCTAGTTTCCTTGCAAATTCTGGGTTCGACGCCTCCCCATCGACCTCTCTCGCCGCCCTCTCCATCAACTCCTCGTAGGAGAGGGGGGAACTCTCTTCAGCTCCATCCGGAAGAAACCTTGCTGCAGGCCCAGGGTAAAGGCCATCATCAGACTATGGCCCGGCATCTCCTGGACTTTAGTAACTTCCTCCTGGAATCGGTCCACATAGCTTCCCAACGTCTTGTTCACCCCCTGCTTAATGTGAAACAAAGACTCGGACTCCTTCTTCCTCTTCTTCGAAGTGGTGAATCTCAGCATGAATCCTCGGCGCAAGTCCTCGAAGCAGTAGATGGAGCTGGCCGGTAGCTGGTGGAACCATTCCCTTGCCTTCTCCCGGAGGGTGATGGCGAAGAGCCGGCACTTGAATCCGTCCGACATCTGACGGATGGAGACCACGTCCTCGAACCATTGGACATGCTGGACCGGGTCTCCCTTCCCAGTCTAATAGGACATCTCGGGCTCCCTGAACCCATCTGGAACGGGAGCTGAAGAGACCAGCTCGCTGAAAGGGCTCCCTCCTTCCACTGGGCGAGCTGGCGAGTCTCGCGAGCCCAGCTCGCCGAAGCGACCTCGGCCTGCCGAGCCGGGGAAGAGCTCGCGCCCGGGGAGCTCGCACCCTCGACCTTCCTCGGCCACTTTCTTCCCAGCTCGCCTGCCGGGAGCGTCCTCGCCCAATGAGGGGGCGGCCGCGATCTGGTTTGCCGGAGTCGAGCACTCGGCCCGCGTGCCGAGTGCGAACTTGACCAGATTCAGCACCTTGCTTCTGAAGTCTTCGAACATTCCCACCGTTGCGAGAGGCGGGGGGGGGGGGGGCAAGCTCGGCCTGTCGGATCCTTGTCCCGTCATCGAGCTCGCGGGAACTTTTCTACGCTGACCACTGTCCACGCTCACCGCACCAAAATGTTGAAACCGAAACCCGGCTTCCTGTGGAGCTCGCCCTTGGGGAAGGGGGTGGTCTCGCGCCTACTTTGTTCCTGCAAGAAAAACGACGAAAGCGAGGAGAAACAGACCCAAGGGCTCGGCAGGGAGGTCCCACCACAAACCCGGAAGATCTCAGAGCGCTTCCCCTCCTTAGCCTGAAGCCGAGCTAAGGTACCCTCAGAAAACACTTAAAGATTTTGGGGAGAAGAGCACAGGGAGAACCTGCTTTCTGGGGTACCCCTTGGGTCCTATTTATAGCTTTTGAAATCCGGACTGCCAATAACCAAAATAACTGACCCGAAATTACCAAAAAACCCTCAGTTGGGTCTGCCAACAGCTAAGCTCCGCTGTTCTGAAGGGCTATGGGCAGACAAGCAGGGGTAAAACAGTAAAAGGCACCTCTGACACCCGGGCGAGCTGGGAGCTCTGGCCACCTCGGCGTGCTCTGCTCGCACGCTGCTGTCGAACTCCACTGCGAGGGTGCGAGTTGCAGCCCGCTCGGCGAATGCCGAGCTCGGGGTCGCCGATCGACGATCTCTAGCCGACGGATGCCAAGCTCAGCCTCGCCCCTGCCGCTGCCGAGCTCGCTTGCTGCTCCCAGCCTGATCTGCTCGCCCCCTGGTGACCTTGCTCGCCGGACACGGGGTTGTACAGACACCCAGATGGAAAGTGTCGACACTTAAGAAGACTTGTGTCGACACCCAGGCAAGCAGTGTCGACACTTGAAGTCATTGTGTCGACACCAGGGATGCTGAGTCGACACCAGACAGAAACTGTCGACACAAGGAGCTATGTCGACACTCAATGAAGAAGAGTACTGCAGTGAAGCAATGCCGACACATAGCAGTTGTGTCGACACCCAGTGAAACTGTGTCTACACCAGAAAGTGTCGACACTTGGAGACTGTGTCGACACTCAGCAAAAGTCAGCAAAGACTAAGTACAAGTGTCGACACCCAGAACAATGTGTCGACACTTAGCAGAAGAGTCAACACTTGAAGTAAGTGTCGACACCCAGAACAATGTGTCGACACTTAGCTGAAGACTCAACACTTGAAGAAAGTGTCGACACAAGGAGCTGTGTCGACACTTAGCAAAGTTCAGCAAAATTCTAAGTACAAGTGTCGACACTAAGGTGTTGTGTCGACACTCAGCCAGAGTCTCGACAGAAGAAGAATGTGTCGACATCCAGAGCAATGTGTCGACACTCAGCAAGTATCAACACTGAAGACATGTGTCGACACCAAGAAGAAGTGTCGACACTCAGCGAGTTTAACACATGAAGATGTGTCGACACAAAGGTGTTGTGTCGACACTTAGAAGAATTCAGCAAAATACTGAAGTACAAGTACTTGTGTCGACACTCAATTTCAGTGTCGACACATGAAGAAGAAGTAGTGTCGAGATATAAAATCTACAACACAAGGAGTTGTGTCGACACCTTGTAGGCTAGTGTCGACACTTAGACAACATGTGTCGACACTTGGTCTATAAGTGTCGACACTTAAAGACAGACAATCTCGACACTTGGAGACAGTTACAGAATTTTCAAGAACTGACTGCATGACTTGACAGCTGCCATTCCAGCCGGTCTACAGCACCTGTCAGAGTTGTCAGAAATCAGTTATGAACCGGACCAGCCGGTTACCATGAAGAAGGCCTATAAATAGGCTTATGCTGTCTACAGAAAGTTGTTGTTCAGATTATTGATCAAGTATTTAACAAAGAAGATCTAGCTATTTCTTGAAGAATCAAGTGCAGATCTAAGAAGTTGGAGAGAGAGAGCTCCATCCAAGAAATCAGTTGTTGGAACCAGACTGAGAAGAAGGGTTCAGATTTATTCTGAATCTTAAGTAGCAGAGATCAAGGATCAACTGCAGAAGGAGTCAATCTTATTGAGTTCTACATTCAAGAAGCTTTGAAGAAAGCTAAGTCAGATTGATTTCAGTTGAGTTCTTTCAAGAACTCATCAAGAAAAGCACAACTCTTCTCTCTCTTTTCTCTGAGTTGTTGAGTCACAATTTTGTATTCATTTTATCTTGTAGGATCTTTTGGATCTGAGTTTTGTAAGCCTGTAATTATAAAGGCTGAGTGTAGGGCTTGAGTGCCTGAGTGTAGGAGATTGAAATCTCTGAGTGTAGGCCTTGGTGGCTGAGTGTAGGCCTTGGTGGCTGAGTGTAGGCCTTGGTGGCTGAGTGTAGGCTTTGTGAAGAAGCTGAGTTGTAGGGCCTTGGGCCTGAGGTGTAGGAGCCTGTTTTGGGTTCTGAGATAGTGGAGGAGTTTGGCCGAATCTAGTACACTGCTAGATAGGCGAAGGGGAAAGTGGAATGTACCCAAACCTTGGGGAACCACTATAAAACAGTGTGTCTACTGTGTGTTGTGATATTCTGTGATTGCTGTGTAATTGCTGTACAAAAGTAGATATAAATCTGTGTTAGAAACTGATTGCTGCCATAAAAAGTTAAAAAGATTCAAGTCACCTATTCACCCCCCCCCCTCTAGGTGTTTAGGTACAATATCTTTCAAGTGGTATCAGAGCCAGGTTACTCAAAAAGGGACATAACTGTCTGAGTAGATCCTGTTGGCAGATTCAGTCTAAGTCAAGTACAGAATCAAGAAAATCAAGAACCATGGGTTCCACTGAAAATCACAAGGAATTGGGATCCATGAAGCTACCCATATGTAGGAAGGAGATCTTTGGTATCTGGAAGGAAAGGGTGAGACTTTTTATGGAAGCCTCAGACCCTAGGATTTATATCACAGTAAAAGAGGGGCCTTATGTGCCCATGAAGGTGTCAGTCTTAGATGCAAATTAGAGAACACCAAAGGCTTTCACTGAAATGACAAATGATGAAATAGTTCTAGCCACTATGGATAAGAGGGCTCAGAACATCATAGTTAGTGCCATAGATAATGCAACTTTTCAGAATCTGATACACTGTAAGACAGCTAAAGAGATGTGGGATACTCTTATTGTGTATATGGAGGGTTCTGAAGAAGTGAGGCAAGACAGAATATCCTTGCTCAATCAAGAATATGAAAGTTTTAGACAAGTAAAAGCTGATAGCATAACTGAATGCTATAAAAAGTTCTATAGGATTGTGAATGAGCTCATGTCCTATGGCAGAGAGTTCAGTAATTATGAACTCAATGACAAGTTTCTAAGGTCCCTAACAAAAGATTGGGACACCAAGATCTGTGTCATCAGGGAAATGGCAAAGCTGGGAGAAATTCCTCCACCAACACTGTTTGGCAAATTGTTGACCTATGAAATGCAGTTAATGGTGAGGAAAGAAGAGGAGAAATCAACAAGAAGTGAACACAAAGAAAGGATAGTGGCCTTCAAAACTGAAGTCCCCAGGAAGTATAGAAGTAAGTCACCTTCTCCACCACCAAAAGTAGCTGAATCTGAGTCAGATGAGTCAGTCAGTAGAAAATCTGAAAGCAGTGAAAGTGATGAGGACTTTGCTGCCTTCAAAAGACATTTTCAGAAATTCTTAAAGAAGAAACAGTGGAGGACAAGGCCATTTACTTCTCAGGGAAAGGAAGACTATTATCAGAATAAGAAGTCTTCAAAGAAAGACAGAAAAAAGTCCAAGTCTAGCAAAGCTACACTATCAAAAATTGTGTGCTATTGCTGTAATAGACAAGGACATGTCATTGCAGATTGTCCAGAAAAGAGGAAGAAGTCTAGTGACAAGAAAAGGACTCAATACAAGGGCAAGAAAGAAAAGTCTTTTGTTGCCAAAAAGGACAAGAGCCTGTCAGATATTTCTTCATCAGAAACTGAGTCAGATGCTGAGGCATATATAGGACTGTTTGCTGAGGAGGAAGAAGAAGAGTTCATGCAGATTATGAATTCTATATATGAACAAGAAGACTGTCAATGCCAAGGACTAATGGCATTGATAGAAAGTGACAAAATCCTGGAGCAGCCAGGACCTAGTAAGGTACAAAGTTCAACTTTAAGTTCAGTTTCTTGTGCCAGTACAGAATTAGATTCATCATCATCAAATGATGAGAGTGCATCTGAGTCTGAAGAAGATATTCATCAGTTGATAGATGAATATAAAGTTCTGTTGCAAGCTTATTAGAAGAGCAAGTCCCTAGCCAAAAGTCAGGCAAAGGAAATTGCTAATCTCAAAGCTGATACAACTGAGTTTGAGAAGTTATTTGATCAAAAGCTTAATGAGATAGCCAGACTGAAGCACATAACTGTGATTCAGATGGGAACTATATCATTTAAGAATGATCAAATCAAGAGTCTGAAGATTAATCTTCAAAAGGAGAAAGACTTAGTTGCTAGGTTTTCTAAACCTAAGTCAGTTTTACCTATAATTGATGAATTTGTTCATCACAAAGGTAAAGCTGGACTGGGATTTACTAGACCTGCAAGGACTGTTCAGTCCAAGTCCAAGTCCAAGGGCAAAGCCTCAACTCTCAACAAGTCAGCTGTAGATAAAACAACAAAGACAGTACCTAAGCAAATGTACAATAAGTTTGAGTGTTGGTGCTGTAGCAAGGTAGGTCACTATGCAATGGACTGTTGGCACAATGCTAGTGCCAAAGTGAGTAGCAAACTGCCTGTTGGAAAGCCTGCAGGTAGCTTTGTTAGGATGCAAACTAACCAGTACCAAGGACCCAAGAATTCTTTGGGTTCTAAGGTTCACTAATCTGTTTTGCAGGTGAGTCCAAGTGGTCATGCCCCTATATGGTACTTGGACAGTGGATGTTCCAGACATATGACTGGAACAAGGGAATTGCTAAAGGACTACACTCCAATCAAAGATGGTCCTAAAGTTACCTTTGGTGGTTCTGAAAAAGGAATCATCAAAGGGTTTGGTAACATTTCTAGTAACTTAGTTACCATTACTCAAGTGGCTTATGTTAAAGGTTTGAAACACAACCTAATTAGTATAAGTCAATTAAGTGATGTAGGATATGACATCTCATTGTCAAAGATGGTTGTCATATTAGGAGGTCAAATGATCAGGAGATCATTTTGTCAGGTTATAGAAAGAGGAATGTCTACTGCCTAGACATTATGTGTGAGACCAATGGTTCTCAAGTGTGTCTTGTAGCTGATGAGAAAGTCTCTCATTGTGTCAAATGGCACAAAAGGCTAGCCCATCTAAACTACAAGACAATTGGCAAACTCTTTAGCAAAGAGTTAGTGAGGAATGGTCCTCAAGTTAAGTGTATTAAAGATGGTATTTGCTCAGCTTGTCAAAATGGCAAGAAGACTAGATCCACCTTTAGAAGCATTGAAAACAAAGATGTTGTGAGGTGTTTATACCTCTTGCATATGGATCTCTTTGGTCCAATGCCAGTTCACAGCCTAGGTAGGAAGGTCTATACCTTTGTAGTTGTAGATGACTACTCAAGGTTTTCCTGGGTGTTCTTCCTAAGACAGAAATCTGAAACACCTAGTGTCTTCTATAGCTTTGTTAGACAAATTCAGAATGAACTAAATAGTACAGTGGTCAAAATAAGAAGTGACCATGGTACTGAATTTCAGTCTGATAGCATGACAAAACTATGTGAAGACTTTGGGATATTTCAAGAGTTTTCTTCACCAAGAACACCTCAGCAAAATGACATTGCTGAGAGGAAGAATAGAACCTTGATTGAGGCTGGTAGGACCCTATTAAGTGATACATCACTACCAGAATACTTCTGGGCTGAAGACGTCAATACTGCATGACATGTTATTAATAGGGCTACCATAACTAAAAGTCTCAACAAGACCCCCTATGAGGTTGTGAAAGGCAGGAAACCAAACCTATCCTACTTCAGGATCTTTGGTTGTAAGTGCTTCATACTTAACAATGGAAAGTCTTACTTGACTAAGTTTGCTGTCAAGTCCCAAGAGAGAATTTTTGTTGGGTACAGCAACAACAGTAAGGCTTATAGAGTCTACAACTTGTCTACACAGGTTGTAGAAGAGACTGTACATATAGTATTTGATGAAACTAGACTTATTAACAATGAGTTGTCTAGTAGTGTATGCAGCCCCATAGGTATAACTAAGAAGATGGACAAGCTCACTATAGAAGAAGAACCTACTGCAAGGCAGCAGGTAGAAGACAGTGGCTGTTGTCCAGGGGGAGAACTACATGTACCAAATGCAGATGAAGTTCAAGGAGTACAGCAAGATGAAGAAGTTGAAGAAGTTCAACCTGAAGTCAGGATGCCTCCAGCCAATAGGCATCTTAGAGATCATCCAGCAGAACAAATCATTGGTGATCCAAGACAAGGGGTACAAACAAGGAGCAGAAATCTGAATGCAGTAATCTACTCCAATTTTCTATCCCAAGTTAAACCAAAGAAGTTTGAAGAAGCCATCAAAGACCCTCTTTGGATTGAGGCAATGCAAGAAGAGCTGAATCAGTTCAAGAGGTGCAATGTCTGGGAGCTTGTTCCTAAACCTAAAGACCACAATATAATTGGAACCAAGTGGATCTATAGGAACAAGATGGATGAGCAAGGAGTCATCATTAAGAACTAAGCAAGATTGGTTGCTAAAGGATATAGGCAGGAAGAAGGTATTGATTTTGATCAAACCTTTGCTCCAGTAGCCAGACTGGAAGCCATAAGAATGTTCTTGGCCTATGCAACCTTTCAAGGATTCAAATTTTACCAAATGGATGTCAAGTCAGCATTTCTGAATGGTAAGCTTAAAGAGGAATTCTATGTGGAACAGCCATCAGGTTTTGTTGATTCAACTCTACCTAATTATGTCTATAGACTTAGGAAAGCTTTATATGGGTTAAAACAAGCCCCTAGGGCTTGGTATGAAACCCTGTCTAGTTTCCTCATTGAGAATAAGTTCACAAGGGGGAAAATAGACAAGACTCTATTCCTTAGGGAATCTAGAGGTAAAGTAATACTAGTCCAAATATATGTAGATGACATTATATTTGGGTCTACTGAAAGTAGCCTTTGCAAAAAGTTTGCAAAACTAATGCAAGGTCAATTTGAGATGAGTAGTATGAGAGAGCTAAAGTTCTTCTTGGGTCTCCAAGTAAGACAGACTGAGAATGGTTTATCCATATGCCAGTCTAAGTTCACCCTAAAACTCATAAGGAAGTATGGTATGGATTCATCCAGTACCATGAAGACTCCTATGGGGTCAAGTATGTCTCTTAGCAAGGATGATGCAGGGAAACCTGTAGATGAGTCTTTGTATAGAGGGATAGTTGGCTCCCTATTATATTTGACTGCAAGTAGACCAGATATCATGTATGCTACATGTGTCTGTGCAAGGTATCAAGCCTGCCCTAAAGAGTCTCATTTGACAACAGTCAAGAGGATATTGAGATATCTAAAGGGCACTTCTTATCTAGGCCTCTGGTACCCTAGGAATGGGGATTTTGAACTAACAGGTTATTCAGATGCAGACTTTGCAGGATGCAAAGAAGATAGAAAAAGCACAACTGGAACCTGTCAATTCCTAGGTGGAAGACTAATCTCATGGAGTAGCAAAAAGCAAACAAGTGTGGCTATCTCCACTGCAGAATCAGAATATGTGGCTGCTGGAAGTTGCTGTGCTCAACTTCTGTGGATACAACATCAGCTTGAGGACTATGAATTTCAGGTAAGTAGAACTCCACTCTTCTGTGATTCTACTAGTGCTATATCAATTGCACATAATCCTGTTTCCCATAGTAGAACTAAACATATTGAAATAAAATATCATTTTCTTAGAGAACATGTAGAGAAAGAAGATATTTTACTAGAATATGTTAAAACTGATGATCAATTAGCTGATATGTATACTAAGCCCCTAGAAGAAACTAAGTTCAATAGGTTTAAAATTGAACTAGGAATGATAAACTTAGAATAAGTTCATAAAAATGGCTAAGTAAAAAGGTGTCGACACACAGAGATCTCTGTGTCGACACAGAAAAGTGGTGTCGACACTTCAGGGAAAAGGTGTCGACACATCTAGGAAGTTAGTGTCGACACTTCAGAATATTAGTGTCGACACATGACAAATTGGTGTCGACACAACCAAGGTGGTGTCGACACATGGTGTTTACTCAGAATTATCTAAGTAAAGTCTCAACTATGTGTCGAGATAAGTGGTGTCGACACATAAACAAGTGTCGACACATATAATCTATTGACTAAACTTGTGTCGACACATATGTGTCGAGACATTATAAGTCAGTGTCGACACTTATCGACAGTGTCGACACAATTTAAGTTAGCTGCCCGCCTTTTCATCTTCAAACTTAGAAAGGTATAAATAGGATTTTGCCTTAGTCTGTCGATACGCTTTCAAAAGTTTCGAGACCAAAACTTGTGTGTCGACACCTCTCTTCTCTCAGTTCAAATTCTTCAAACCCTAATGGCGCCAAAGCTTGAGGAGAACGTCAACGAAGGGTATGAACTGGTGCGCGACGCATTTGTTGATGCAGACCCGGAGATTAAGACTGTAATAACCCTAGTAGCAGATTCAGGGCTAGAATATCTTGTTTCAGAGCCCACAAAGATCTGGAAGAAGGAATTACTGGAATTCCTCAATAGAGATGAAGTAGACGACACTGGATTCAAGATCAAGTCCAGGGTCCATGGTGAGAAGGTTAAGGTCTCTTCCAAAAGTCTGAGAAAAGTACTTCAGTTGCCTAGAACTAAAGAAGAAGATGAAGTTACTGCTTCAAAGACCAAAGAAGCTCTAACTTGGTGTGGACTAGATCCTAAAATAAAAATTGGATCTGTTTTCAATAAAAAAGGCATGAACAGCCAAGGGAAATTCATGTCAGAAATTGTTGGCAAAGTGATTCTAAGCAAACCTGGAGGGCATGATAGGGTATCTGCCTATATGTTCAGCATTATGACCAGGATAATCTTCAATCTGAAAACTGACTGGTCTGTAGTAATCTTTGAGAAGATCAAGGAAAGCCTGAAGAAGCCCAACTTGGACAGGATCTTAAGTCTATACCTTGCTGGAAGCATACCAGAGGTTATGGGTCAAGCTGCTGGCAGCAAAATAAATCATATGAGAAAAATGGATATGAGGATATTCTCTAGATGGGACAGGGTGTTGTCTAAGGAGATGCCAACCCCTGAGAAGATCATTCCTGAGAAAGTATCACCTCAAAAGAAGAAGAGGAAAACTGCTCCAGTGGCCAAGGATCCAACTAGCAGCTCTGATAGTGAAGAGCAAGTTGTTTTCTCACCTGATGAGAATGAGGAAGGAACTGCTGTAAAGTCTCCAGCTCCTCAAGATGTTGCTGAAATCCAGGGGGAGCTACCTCAAGCTAGCCCCATACACAAGGATCACATCCAGGGGGAGCCTCTAGTTGTGGAAGAACCAACTACCCTGGAAAGTGAGCAAGCAACCCACATCATTCTTGAGGTAATCTCTGAGCTTAATGCTTTAGATTTTCCTTTAGAGGATACTGATTTGTCTGATGTTTATCAGCAATCACAGATTCATAGTCAAGTCCCAGATGTTGTCATGAAAGACACATCTGTTGAGGTTGAAGTTGTATCTGATCCAGTGGTAGATGAGCCCAGAGTTTCTCCAGCACATTCTCCACAAGAGTATACCATGGAAGATTTATTTCTAAATCTGGATCAACAAGACTTTGACAAGGACAATACTGCTGCTGAAGAGGAGAATGCTCCAGTTGAGGGGGAGCAAGTGCCCACTATTGAAGAACCTGAAAAGCCCCAAGCTGTTGAAGAGCTACCTAAGGAGAGGGTAGAGATAGCCAGGACATCTGCTTCTGAAGATGAGGAAGCAACAAGGGCTAAGAAACGAAAATTTCAAGTATTTAGAAGAAGGAGCCAAAGTTATAAGAAGGCTCTCCAAACTGTTACTCCACAGCCTATATCACAGCCAGCTCCAACTGTTGATTATAGTGCTTTAATGGTTGCAATGCAAATTAAACTTGATGAGCACAGGCAGGCCATTGAGAAGTATGTGGATGAAGGACAAAAATCATTGCAGTTTGATTTGTCCCAGGATATAAAGTCTATAAGATTTGAAATGAATCTTAACAAGAAGGAGATGATAGACTGCTTCCATAAGGGAGGGAATGCAGTGGTGTACTTGGCTACATATTAGGAGAAGATCAAAGCACAAGTTGATGACTTTGCAGTCAAGCAAGGATATGTACTTGAAAATCAAATTAGGATGAATGATAATTTGACTGCATCTCACAATGTCATAGTCACCGAGCTGAAGAATCTAGCTGCAGGGCAGACTCCAGCTACAGCAAAAGCAGATTTTGACAAAGTCTTCCAAGAAGAAATAACTGCTGTTAAGACTGTCATCCAAGATTCTCAAAAGTTGATAACTGACAAACTCCAAAGGTTAAAACCTTTCTTTAAAGATGGAGTTAATTATTTGGATAATCAAGTGAGATTTCAGAAAGATAATGTCAGAGATCATATAGAAAGAGAAGTCATAAAGGGGGAGAGAGTTTTAGTCAAAGCCAGCTCTGATCATGCCAAGTGGATACCAAATTCTATCAGAGCAACTCTTGGTTATCCTCCTCTTTGTGATGATGATAATGTTGCAGAATCTGGCATACATCCTGCATATCTTGGAAGTGAGCAACCTGAAGTAGCTCAAGTTATCTATCCTCCACCAGATTTTGACATGATACATGCTGATATACAGTCCATGTATAGCCCACCCGGGGGCAAGGACAATGTCATTATAGAAAAAGTTGTTCAGCCAATCTCTGAAGCCATGCAAGAAGCTATGCAGAAAGAAGAAGAGACCAGATTGTCTAAGAAGAGGTTCAGGGAGCAAGCTAAACAAAGACCTGACTTTGAGCAGTGGAGCCCCACCTCTAGGAACATTATTTTGACTGCATGGAAAGCTGCAAAAGATAACATTCAAGACAGGAACAAGTGGTTTTCTGAGGCTGAATGGAGAAAGCATGAGACAAGGCAGGAGGCTATAGTCCAATACAGAAGGAAGGCCAAGATGGGAAAGCTACCTCCTACTGCTCAGGAGCCTAGCAAGTACTTTCCCAAGCCATATCATTATTTTGAGAGACAAAAGATTAAAGCAGAAGAGCTAAAGAAGAAAGATCTGAAAGGCAAGAAGCCTGCTGATGCTGAAGTTGCTGAAGCTCCTGTTCAAGCCAAAGTACAAGCTGGAAAAGGAATAGTGATCAAGGAGCCTGAACAGAAATAGAAAGCATGAGACAAGGTGGGAGGCTATAGTCCAATACAGAAGGAAGGCCAAGATGGGAAAGCTACCTCCTACTGCTCAGGAGCCTAGCAAGTACTTTCCCAAGTCATATCATTATTTTGAGAGGCAAAAGATTAAAGCAGAAGAGCTAAAGAAGAAAGATCTGAAAGGCAAGAAGCCTGCTGATGCTGAAGTTGCTGAAGCTCCTGTTCAAGCCAAAGTACAAGCTGGAAAAGGAATAGTGATCAAGGAGCCTGAACAGAAATAGAATTAGAATTTTCTTAAAGTTTACTATGTAATCTTTTTGATGTAAAACATTCTGTAAACTTTTGAAAATGAATATGACAGATATTAGAACAATGTGTTATATGTTAAATCTATTTCATATTTGTTCTGTGATGATGTCTATGTATACATGTTTGATTGATACATGTTTATGATTGCCCTGCTATATAGAATCCTGCTTTACATCATTTTGTAATTTTATTATGAATGGTGTATATCATTGACTAAGGGTTATGACTTCTCCAAATAGGGGGAGATTGTTGGGTACATTGGTTTAAATGTACCTGATTTGAAGAAGCCTCACCCAACTCAATGATATACATCAAAATGTATTTGATGTGTTTTGAGTTATCTTGTGCAGGTTAAGTATTTGCAGGAAAGAAGAAAAAGTTTCTAAGTCCATGTGTCGACACCCAGAGGGAAAGTGTCGACACTTAAGAAGACTTGTGTCGACACCCAGGCAAGCAGTGTCGACACTTGGAGTCATTGTGTCGACACCAGGGATGCTGAGTCGACACCAGACAGAAAGTGTCGACACAAGGAGCTGTGTCGACACTCAATGAAGAAGAGTGCAGTGAAGCAGTGTCGACACATAGCAGTTGTGTCGACACCCAGTGAAACTGTGTCTACACCAGAAAGTGCCGACACTTGGAGACTGTGTCGACACTCAGCAAAAGTCAGCAGAGACTAAGTACAAGTGTCAACACCCAGAACAATGTGTCGACACTTAGCAGAAGAGTCAACACTTGAAGTAAGTGTCGACACCCAGAACAATGTGTCGACACTTAGCTGAAGACTCAACACTTGAAGAAAGTGTCGACGCAAGGAGATGTGTCGACACTTAGCAAAGTTCAGCAAAATTCTAAGTACAAGTGTCGACACTAAGGTGTTGTGTCGACACTCAGCCAGAGTCTCGACAGAAGAAGAATGTGTCGACACCCAGAGCAATGTCTCGACACTCAGCAAGTATCAATACTGAAGACATGTGTCGATACCAAGAAGAAGTGTCGACACTCAGCGAGTTCAACACATGAAGATGTGTCGACACAAAGGTATTGTGTCGACACTTAGAAGAATTCAGAAAAATACTGAAGTACAAGTACTTGTGTCGACACTCAATTTCAGTGTCGACACATGAAGAAGAAGTAGTGTCGAGATATAAAATCTACAACACAAGGAGTTGTGTCGACACCTTGTAGGCTAATGTCGACACTTAGACAACATGTGTCGACACTTGGTCTATAAGTGTCGACACTTAAAGACAGACAGTCTCGACACTTGGAGACAGTTACAGAATTTTCAAGAACTGACTGGATGACTTGACAGCTGCCATTCCAGCCGGTCTACAGCACCTGTCAGAGTTGTCAGAAATCAGTTATGAACCGGACCAGCCGGTTACCATGAAGAAGGCCTATAAATAGGCTTATGCTGTCTACAGAAAGTTGTTGTTCAGATTATTGATCAAGTATTTAACAAAGAAGATCTAGCTATTCCTTGAAGAATCAAGTGCAGATCTAAGAAGTTGGATAGAGAGAGCTCCATCCAAGAAATCAGTTGTTGGAACCAGACTGAGAAGAAGGGTTCAAATTTATTCTGAATCTTAAGTAGCAGAGATCAAGGATCAACTGCAGAAGGAGTCAATCTTATTGAGTTCTACATTCAAGAAGCTTTGAAGAAAGCTAAGTCAGATTGATTTCAGCTGAGTTCTTCCAAGAACTCATCAAGAAAAGCACAACTCTTCTCTCTCTTTTCTCTGAGTTGTTGAGTCATAATTTTGTATTCATTTTATCTTGTAGGATCCTTTGGATCTGAGTTTTGTAAGCCTGTAATTATAAAGGCTGAGTGTAGGGCTTGAGTGCCTGAGTGTAAGAGATTGAAATCTCTGAGTGTAGGCCTTGGTGGCTGAGTGTAGGCCTTGGTGGCTGAGTGTAGGCCTTGGTGGCTGAGTGTAGGCTTTGTGAAGAAGCTGAGTTGTAGGGCCTTGGGCCTGAGGTGTAGGAGCCTGTTTTGGGTTCTGAGATAGTGGAGGAGTTTGGCCGAATCTAGTACACTGCTAGATAGGCGAAGGGGGAAAGTGGATGTACCCAAACCTTGGGGAACCACTATAAAACAGTGTGTCTACTGTGTGCTGTGATATTCTGTGATTGTTGTGTAATTGCTGTACAAAAGTAGATATAAATTTGTGTTAGAAACTGATTGCTGCCATAAAAAGTTAAAAAGATTCAAGTCACCTATTCACCCCCCCTCTAGGTGTTTAGGTACAATATCTTTCAGTCGCCACCATCCCGTCGGTAACTGCATCTTTGCCGATGCCGCCGCCTCTTGTCACGCCTTCCCAAGTTGCCACGACGCGACTTCCTCCGCCTCCTCCGCTGAAGAACCCTCAACAACCGGCGAGTTCGTCGCTGCCCCTGCCCCCTTCATTGCAGCCCGCGAGCAGTAAGCCGGTCAAGTCGCGGCCGAGTTACTTCCTGCTGAGGGTTGCGGATTCTGGAGAAAGGGGACGCGGGCAAGGCAAGGCGGCCGAGCACGCTGGTGGGCCATCTTCGAGCCGGCGAGATGAGCCAACTCGCGCATCTTCCCCTCGCCGATCTTGATCTCCTCGTCGCGGTATGTTCTGACACTGATGTTGCATATGGATGCTAAGTGTCATGTTTCTAATCCGGCGACTTTCTTTTACTGACAGATCAGTCGGCGACTCCAGGGGCGGCGTTCATCGACGCCATTGGGTTGGCGGGCATCGAATACCGCCATGCTGCTGCTCGCGCCTACACAGAGCTGGAGAGCAAGTTCGACCAGTTGGCGATCTGCGAACCTCATCGGCGAATATCATCCCTGGAAGTGCGGATGTCGAAGATGGAAGAGCTCCGGAGTACTCTGGAGAGCTTTGAAGCCCGCTTCCACATGGTAAAGGAGAATGATCGCCAGCTGGCGATTAACAACCATCACCTCCAACTTGTTCTCGACGAGCTGGCCGGTATTCGCGCGAGTATGGGCTCTGGTGGCCGGCTGACGAGGATGGAGGAGCAGTTGCGGCTTGGCGATGATGCGATGACGCTGACGACGGAGCATTTTCGGCGAGCGTGCGAGATGGGTTGGGCTAGGCGACATCCTCACCCTCCAGAGAGACCTCCAAGGACTTAGGATATTTTTCTTTCTTTTATTTGAAGCTCACCGAGTGCGACTTTATGAACATTTATTGATTGTAATAAGCAAGTTTTGATCTCGCGCTGTTATTAAATTTTCCTGTTTCCAATGTCTGTGTGATATCTTATCTGGATTGTGCCGAGTTTGTTCTGTAGGATTCGATCATGCTTTATCTGCACTGTGCGACCTACGCAACGGAATCAGCTTACTCGCTTAGGGCGCGACTTGGGCCGATACTCGCCGTAACGAAGATATACCCCTCCCTGACGCCTATAAATAGAGGGGGTAGGTAAGACATAAGTACGTTGTTGCTGTAACACCCCAGATTTAGAGAAAGGATCGATTTGTGTTTCTGGCCAATTTTTGGTTTTTGTCAGGGGGCACACGACCAGGGACACGGGCGTGTCCCAGGCCGTGTCAGGCCGTGTCGACGACTTGGCCGCGTGGTCGACACTTTGCGCTCGACGATGTGTCGAGACAGGGCACACGGCCTGCGACACGGGCGTGTCGCAGGGCGTGTCGAGCCCGTGTCGACACTCGGCCTGGGGTGTCGACATTTTCACTTGACCATGTGTCGAGACAAGGCACACGGCCTAGTACACGGGCGTGTCCAAGGCCGTGTGGGTCTGTCGACGAACTTCAGTCGACGATGTTCACTCGACGAGTGTCGAGTGTCGAGTGTCGAGACTAGGGCACACGACCTGTAATACGGGCGTGTTACAGGGCGTGTCCCGCTTGGTCGACGACCTTCGCTCGACGTTTTTCCGCGGTGTCGACACAAAGGCTGTCGACGAGTGTCGAGACTTGGCACATGGCTTGGGACACGGGCGTGTCCCAGGCCGTGTCACTTCTCAGGCTGTTTTCGGGGCTGTGTCGATGGAGACACACGGCCGACCACACGGCCGTGTCACTTGGGACACGGGCGTGTCGGATCGAACACGGGCGTGTCGAATGCCCGTGTGCTGTTCCAGGCGCGTCGATTTGAGACGGCGAATGAGGCACACGGCCCTGGACACGGGCGTGTGCCAAGCCGTGTTCGGCCCAGGTATTTTATTTTTCAGGCGGATCGTGGCCATTCTTTCCCTGATTTTAGGATCTGACAGTTCAGGACTGTTCTTGGGGAGTTAAGTCCGAGAATAGGGTTGGAAACCCTCATTCTTCTTCAAGTCTTTCTCTTACTAATTTCTAAAGAGAAGGGAGAGCAAGGAAGAAGGCGAAGGAGGGTTTGGGCTGTAGGAGAAGCTTTAGTGCTCCAAATCGCGAGCCGAGTCCAGATCCGTGGAGGCTAGATCGTTGCGAAGGTTTTCATCTGACTATTTGCCATGGCAAGGAAGAGGAGTCGGAAGGTAACGACACTTCTCCTCTCGGTCTTAGGATGCATGTCTTCAGCATCATTTTTCCTTTCTAGTTTTGGGCACCAAACACTCAAATGAGAGGGGTTTTGGGTTGCCAAGGTTCAAGAGGAACCTCCGGATCGATTGAGTCCGTCCCCGGCATGATTTGCATTAGAGATCCGCTCCGTTAGCGGATTAGGCATGGTGGGTGAAGCCGTAGTCGCGACCGTTAGTCCGACTCGGTGATGTTGCATACGAACTTTAGGGATTCGTAGAGATTTCGCTGCGGCAAGATGCTGTTTGTGATGTGGTGATGTTTCCCCCTTTTTCTCGAGTGAGTACGTGTAGTCGGAACCGGACAAGGTTAGCTCCTCATGGCGGTAGATGGATTCCCTGGTGGACAAGGTTAGCTCCGCACGAGTTGTAGATGGTTTCCTTGGTGCGTGGGAACGCTGCAGTACAAATGAGGGACTAGGGTGGAGTTGTCTTGGTTTGTGATGTGCCAAGGCGTGGCTATGTCTCCGTGGTCGGATGGCTATCCCGTGACGTTCACGTCATGTGCGGAGAGTGTCCCAACGAGACTAGTCCCCTTCTATGAGACTGACGAGAATGCCAAGCATGGGGGCAAGCCCGGGCAATGAGGCCATGAGAGGGTGGGGTCCGGCAAGGCTTCTTAGAATCGGTCAGTTTTGTGTTTGTTGGAATCCTGACATGAGACGTCAGAGCTTGTAGGCAAGCCCGGGTCCAAGACCTTGAGCGGGTGGGGCCTTTGCAAGAGTTCCATGTGGCGGCCTGATGAGTCCATTTTATATACCTATTTTCGGACTCATCTGGGCTAGTTTTCACGCATTTGCACTTCACTTTTAGTTCATTATCATATTTATTTCATCTTGCCTATATTTTCATAGGAAGTGCACATTTAAGCCCATGGTTGTGTATTTTGTTGTTTTTATAGTCTGTTCTCCTTTTTGTTATTGCCTGGAATGTCTGCACAGATTAGTGATTTGTTTTTCCTTCGACACAGGGGTCGTGTGCGTGTTCCGGGATGGTTGTGAAACAGGAATACTGCGCACGATCATGGGATCTAATGCGCACGACCACTGGTCGTGCGCCCCAGATCGTGCGCACTACTCTTCGTTTTCCAGAATCAGCTTGGGGTACGCGCACGACCACTGGACATAATGCGCACGACCACCGGTCGTGCGCCACTGATCGTGTGCATTGATTCCTCTTTTCTGGAGTCCTGTCTAGGGTAATCGCACGACCATTGGACTTAGTGCGCACGACCACTGGTCGTGCGCGTTATCCCAGTTCTTCTTCCCGATCTTCCATGCCAGTGCGCACGATCACCGGACATAGTGCGCACGACCACTGGTCGTGCGCCTGTGATCGTGCGCATTGTTCATTTCTGCTTTGTATAAATAGTGCAGGTCTCACCCTAATTAAAGGGAGGGGATCCGCAGCTCGACATTTCTCCGCCGTTTTCCGCCTTCTCCGTTGTTTCCCTTCATCTTCCACCCTAGGGAGGTGCTCCGGGCAAGCTTTCACCGCCAAATCCAAGCCGGAGCTTCCTCTCGGCCTTCTCCTTCATCCTTGAGCTTCAAGTAGGGTTTGACGCCATAGCCATCAAGCAAAGGAAAGCTAGCAAACTTCGTCCGCTATCGTGAGACGAAGAAGACGGGCCATTGGAAGGTGGTGACAGCCCTTCTCTATCCCGGACGCAGTTGAGGACCGAACTTGGACGCGGAATGACAACCCGACGATTCCAACCGTGAATCCTCAGCAAGGCTTCGGATTCGGTCGATCTCTTGACTTGTTCTTGCTTTATTGTTGAATATTGGTACTTAAATCTATTTATATTGATGAAGTATGCTTAATTTGTAAAACGATTTTATACAATCATGTCTATGTGATTTTGTATGTTTTTGTTATTTACTTGAGTTGTGCCATATTCCATCCACCACCATCCACCCTTGTCGCACTAGCAATTGCTAGTGGCGTGCGTAGCGAAGTGGTGCTCACGACCCTCATTCCACCGTTCTAACCACCTCATCCGCTAGCCTTCTCGTCCATCCGCCTAGTGATTTGGTGCATAGCGGCCCGACTAGTCTTCCATCCCACCTGGCGAAGCATCGCATAGCGGCGTTGCATAGGAGTAGTTGTTAACCTTTTATTTTCTGTTTCCGCAACATCAAAACCCCCCATCGTTACCGTCGACCCTAAGGACTTCAATCTCAAGTCCTCCTCGAAATTAACTTCACCTTATTGTGTTCCTTGTGAGATCGATACTTGGGAAAACCCCCATTTTATATTACTTGTGCGACCGGTTCACTGCCGTGATCTTTAAGCATCAAGTTTTTGGCGCCGTTGCCGGGGACCACAGTCGTGTGAGTTTTTGGAGAGGGAGATAATAGATTGAAGCCCTTTCCATTTGTGCATATCATTTTTTTATTTATTTGCTTTGGTTATTAGAATTTTTATTTTTGTTTATTTCTTTTTGCCCTTTTCTGATTTTTGATTTAGATAGCAGATCCGTGTTATTTTCATTTTAGCTGTGTAGCACTTTTTCAACAATTATTTTTGTTCGTGATGGATCCTGATGCCGAGTGCCGTATCCTTGACACTTTGCGCAGATCCATCGATGCCATTGCTGTTATGAATGCTGAGCATTGCATTCGGTGTTTGTTATGTCAAGGTGTGGGCCACATGTTGAAGGATTGCCCTCTTTTGTGCAAGCCTTCTCCCTCTGAGGGCGTGTGCACAACAACCTCCCATTCGCGGAAGACTGTTGTGGACAGGCCTACCACGGTGTTGCCTGGCCCATACACTGACATAATGCACTTTGCTCCTTCTTTACCCGTTGAGATTACTGAAGAATCTCTGGCCGCATACAGCTCTTTCATGGGTCCCTCGATCCCTTTTTATGAGCTTTCCTTGAGTGATGATGATCACTCTGGTGTTAGCCAACAAAAAGAGGAGCAGGAACTCATGGACGCTCCTGTATGGGACGATGAGATTGTTCCGGTCATCGACGGGGTGGCGTCTGCGAATGATTTTGCGATGGGGCCTGCTCATTCAGTGTTTGATTTTGAGAGCAGCCTTGCCCCTCCGCAATTTTTGCCGGATTGTGCAACTCCATTTTTTTGTGAGTCGGTTGATGATGCCGTATTTGTGGATGATTCGGTGCCCGAGGATGCGCCGAAGTGAGATGATGATTCCTCTATCTCCGACGGAGAAGGTGGATCTTCGGAACACTTTTACGCACCCCGGTGGGATGAGGAATATCCCCTTTCCGATGCGGAGGTTTGCACCTCCTTATTGGATGAGGTCGTTCCTCTTACCACCGCGGACCTCGAGTTCTCGGATTCCCCTCGGTACGACTCATATGACACCGACAGTGATCTATGCTTGGATCCTGCTGAGAGTGACACCGGGATCACTCTCCCATTTTCTGATTATTTTAGTTCTTCGTCTCCTTTATTTCTTGATCCCCCTTCTCTATCTGAACCTGTGCAGGCTGAGACTCCACGGGTATGCTGGGATGATGATGAGCCTGGTGTTCTTGTCGTTGCCATCACACCCTACACACTTGTGGTTGACGATGCCTTGCTAAGCGAGGATACTTTTTGTGATAAGATGAGTGAGGACCAGACCTCCTCCTCATCCTATTTCCTATTTCCTCTGCCTGTGAGGAGCAGGTATGATTATTTAGGCAGAGGGGTAACTTTTCTATCACCGTATCGGTACCCGTTACTAAAACGGATAATGGAACAGTTGTCTGTGCACTTTTCTTTTCATAGGCCCATTAGCTAGAACTGTATAGAATTTAATAAGTCGTGCTGGGATGACAATAACCCCAGTAGTTATCTTATATTTCCTGCATTTTTATTTTTCATGTCTATTTTAGTTTTAGCATTTCTTTTTGTATATTTTTCTTGTGTTTTTGCGGAGCTCACCCCAGCAGGTATTCTTGACAACTTCGTGTTGGCGGGGTTGTGATTCTTCGTATGGCGGGCCTGCTTCAGGTTTCCACGCGTCTTCTGGTATGCTCACTAACTGAGCATTGGGTAACCTCTTCCCTTAGCTCTTTATGATTTTAATTTCTCCATCAGATGCTGTATAGTTTAGTTTAAATCTGGGGGAGAGCTAGTTTTGTTACCTATTGCACGCACACATTTCTTGTGCATACTAGAATCCTTTATTGTTTTATTTTGCTTAGTTTATTGCATCAAACACCACTGCACCCACATGAGCGCGTGCTTAGCTTTTTGCGTGCTGCGAGTTAAACTCATTTCTTCGTTAGATTTGAGAAAATTATGGTGCTGACATAGGATTGTGAGACGGAGTAAAATGTTGACCTTGCTGTGCTCCTAGTCAACTGCTCTCGTCTCGTGTAGAAATTGGAGTAGATTTAATTTTTCTGTATGCTTTTAGTTTTATATTTTTCTAATTGCGTAAATACTTTTTATTCTATTCAAAAGTTGGTGAATCCGGTGTGAATCCGACGGTAGCTTAGGGATGTGTGTAGACGGTCGTTAGTTTTGTATTGCTCGAGTCAGAAGGATGGATAGTCTTTCTCGTTGGCTAAGAACTTGCCCTAAGCTATTCTTGAAGCATGGGTATAGGTTAGTTCACTCGCATGAGCGTGATGTAGGCCATCATTTTGGCCCGGTTGAGCTTTGTACCATTCCTAACATTTTATCCTCGCTAGCCCCGTTATGTTTACCCCTCCTTTTGATTCAGCTCCACCATGATTTCACCAAAGCCTCATATCCAATCCTAGTCGCACACCCAAATCGAGTTTAGTGTTTTATATTTTCATGTTGGGATGTGATGTGGTGATTTTATTTGTGAAAATGTGGAAGTGCCCCCAAGTTTATATCTGCTGAATTGTGAAAATAAAATGAAGAAAAAAAAATATATATATTTGTAAAGAAAAAAAAATGAATGAAAAGAAAAAGTTTAAATTGAAAATCTTTTTGGAAATGTGATTATTTTTGGAGTAGGCGGTGCACACACCCATATGTTAAAAGTTAAGTTTGGGGGTGTGATGTACCCGCATGTATTTTGGTTAGCTGATGGATTCATTTTATACAAACTCATTTGGGTTTGGTGCATAGCCATTCTTGTTTATCCTTGTTTACCTCACCGAAACCCAAGCCCCATCTCTTCACCTACAGTCCTACTGATTCGTGTGTGAATCCAAACTAGTGCCGTGGAGAGAATGCGAAAGGGAAAGCATATGGTCACCGACATTGGTGGATTCCTTTGGAGGTTATCCCGAGCCCTGATCTTTGGCAATGCTCGCCTAGCGATTAGTCTACTTTCTCCCTACGCATGACCGGATGATTCACCGTGATTCCATTTTTGAGTAATAATAAAATGTTGATACGCATTGTGAAAAATATAAACTATTTTGTATACTTAGAAATTTCTTCTATTATATTTTTACGCACGCGGGCATGCGACTTCGTATGGTACTTTGTTTTTCAATTTCTTTGTTAGCTAGTAATTTTCTCTATCTGCTTAGATTTTGTTTGCTCGGGACACGCAAACAGTTAAGTCTGGGGGTGTGATGAGTCTATTTTATATACCTATTTTCGGACTCATCTGAGCTAGTTTTCACGCATTTGCACTTCACTTTTAGTTCATTGTCATATATATTTCATCTTGCCTATATTTCCATAGGAAGTGCACATTTAAGCCCATTGTACAACCCCATATTCGCTGAGCCAGACCAGGAGGCACAAACGGTCAGACAGGCTAGCCGGAAATGGTCTCGCCCAGGCAGGTGGGAGCGCTTGCGCTAAGCGATAAGCTCCCGCCACATATGAGCTCTCGCCGCAAGGCGCCCCGTGTTCGTCGAACCCGGATTGGCGAGCGCGGCCAAATCATCGGACGAAGATCAATGCGCAAGCGCTTGCGCCAGCCCCGGCTCGTCTTAAAGAAAACTCTCGCCTATAGGTAGGCGAGACCGCTTCCGCCAGACTATGACAGAAGGTTCTCGGCTCGGGGCTCTCGCCGAGTGGGAACCAGGGGCCTGGGTGGAATGACAAAATTGCCCTCAGGAGAAATTACTCCAGTACCCTCAGAAAAACAGTTCTGAGGAGCTCCTAGCCCAGCTTTGGCTTTGGAGGGGAAGCTCTCAGAGATCTTCCGGGTGTGAGGTGGGACCTCCCTGCTGAGGCTATTGGGTCAGTCTTAGGTCCTTTGAATCCAGTTAAGGGTTGAGACTTGAGAGAAGTAGGTTTTGGCTGCACCCCTTTTTTCTTCGAACTTCGGTTGAGGTCATATTTGGCTTCAACACCCATGGTTGTGTATTTTGTTATTTTTATAGTCTGTTCTCCTTTTTTTTATTGCCTGGAATGTCTGCACAGATTAGTGATTTGTTTTTCCTTCGGCACAGGGGTCGTGTGCGTGTTCCGGGATGGTTGTGAAACAGGAATACTGCGCACGATCATGGGATCTAATGCGCACGACCACTGTTCGTGCGCCCCTGATCATGCGCACTACTCTTCGTTTTCCAGAATCAGCCTGGAGTACGCGCACGGCCACTGGACATAATGCGCACGACCACCGGTCGTGCGCCACTGATCATGTGCATTGATTCCTATTTTCTGGAGTCCTGTCTGGGGTAATCGCACGACCATTGGACTTAGTGCGCACGACCACTGGTCGTGCGCCACTGCTCGTGCGCGTTATCCCAGTTCTTCTTCCCGATCTTCCATGCCAGTGCGCACGATCACCGGACATAGTGCGCACGACCACTGGTCGTGCGCCTGTGATCGTGCACATTATTCATTTCTGCTTTGTATAAATAGTGCAGGTCTCGCCCTAATTAAAGGGAGGGGATCCGCAGCTCGGCATTTCTCCGCCGTTTTCCACCTTCTCTGTCGTTTCCCTTCATCTTCCACCCTAGGGAGGTGCTCCGGGCAAGCTTTCACCGCCAAATCCAAGCCGGAGCTTCCTCTCGGCCTTCTCCTTCATCCATGAGCTTCAGGTAGGGTTTGACGCCATAGCCATCAAGCAAAGGAAAGCTAGCAAACTTCGTCTGCTATCGTGAGATGAAGAAGACGGGCCATTGGAAGGTGGTGACAGCCCTTATCTATCCCGGACGCAGTTGAGGACCGAGTTTGGACGCGGAATGACAACCCGACGATTCCAACCGTGAATCCTCAGCAAGGCTTCAGATTCGGTCGATCTCTTGACTTGTTCTTACTTTATTGTTGAATATTGGTGTTTAAATCTATTTATATTGATGAAATATGCTTAATTTGTAAAACGATTTTATACAATCATGTCTATGTGATTTTGTATGTTTTCGTTATTTACTTGAGTTGCGCCATATTCCATCCACCACCATCCACCCTTGCCGCACTAGCAATTGCTAGTGGCGTGCGTAGCGAAGAGGTGCTCACGACCCTCATTCCGCCGTTCTAACCACCTCATCCGCTAGCCTTCTCATCCATCCGCCTAGTGATTCGGTGCATAGCGGTCCGACTAGTCTTCCATCCCGCCTGGCGAAGCATCGCATAGCGGCGTTGCATAGGAGTAGTTGTTAACCTTTTATTTTCTGTTTCCGCAACATCAAAACCCTCATCGTTACCGCCGACCCTAAGGACTTCAATCTCAAGTCCTCCTCGAAATTAACTCCACCTTACTGTGTTCCTTGTGAGATCGATACTTGGGAAAACCCCCATTTTATATTACTTGTGCGACCGGTTCACTGTCGTGATCTTTAAGCATCACGACCTGTGTGTCGTTGGGGGGGAAATGGTGTTACCCATTTGTTTGAGGCTTTATGCCAATGGGGAATCGATGAGTACCCATATGATGTGATGATGTGCTAGATGCATACGAGTTAGGGTACCTTGGGTGAAACCCGGGTTGTTGCATACATGATTGCATAAGTAGACCCTTTTTATTATATTCTCAACCCGTAGGGAACATGTATGATGTTTGTGACATCCAAGCCTGTTTTAATAGTTGCTTTTCTTGCTTATGATTATTGCATACAAAGTGCTAACTTGCAGGTTGGAGGGGTACCCCGGGGTCCGTTAGGGGCGGCCGGGAGGAGATGTGTTGTTACACTGTTTGAGGTCAGCCTTTGCTGACCCACGTTACTAATAAATTTTACAGGGCAAGGATCGCATGCAGGAGCTAGCTCGCCGGCCAGAAAGGCCTAAGACTCATGAAGTGCTTTTCTCTTTTGTAGCTCTACTTATATGATGTTGTATGTTTGAGATTCATGTGTCCGGCTTGCATGCCGAGGTAGACTAGGAGTGCTATGCACTTTCTTGACGGTTGTATTATTTGATTTTGGACACTTGTTGTAAGGCCATAAGGCCATTTGTTTACTCTTGTAGTAGTGGATAACTTCTAGTCTTGCTTATGTTTCCGCTGTGTTGTGCAAAGTGTTTTGAGTGTGGGTAGCTTGTACAACCCCGTATTCGCGAAGAGTGGGCCCCAAACAAGGTAAACCCGTTTTTAAGCTTTTTGGAGATTTTGCACTCTCGGTGGCCAACTTTGGCTCTAGCCTGGAAACATACTAGTAGGGGGAGAAAATATTTCTCCCCCAAGGCACTCTTGAGAAGTCGGTCAAGCCGCCTAAGCCGCCTCAGCCCGGTCCCAGGCCGCCTAAGCCGCCTCAGCCCGGCCCCAGGCCGCCTAAGCCGCCTCAGCCCGGTCCCAGGCCGCCGAGCTCACCCAGCCAGGCCGCCCTAGCCCGCAAGCAGATCGCCGCCCCGCCCAGACTGCCGTATTGCCAAGTAGGCCAGCTCGCCAAGGAGGCCAGCTCGCCAGGCCGCAGCTCGCCTTGCCCCGTCTCGCCAGACCGCCGTCTCGCCAAGTAGGCCAGCTCGCCAGGCCGCAGCTCGCCTTGCCCCGTCTCGCCAGACCGCCGCCTCGCCCAGGCCGCCGTCTCGCCAAGGAGGCCAGCTCGCCAGGCCGCAGCTCGTCTTGCCCCGTCTCGCCAGACCGCCGCCTCGCCCAGGCTGCCGTCTCGCCAAGGAGGCCAGCTCGCCAGGCCGCAGCTCGCCCTGCCCCGTCTCGCCAAGGAGGCCAGCTCGCCAGGCCGCCCAGCTCGCAGGCCGCCAGCCCGCCTAGCCTTCTCGCCCTTGCCCTCCCTGCTTTTACTGTCTTGCCCTCGGGGGGGGGGGGATTACCCCTTTACCCCCCGGCGTGGCTGTTTTCTATTGGCCCGAGATGTATTGGGCGTAAGGGTATTTTGGTCATTTTTGGCCCAAGGGATTTGGAAAACTATAAATAGACCCCCTTGGGTGCCTTGGAGAGGATCTTTTTTGGCTTCCTCCTCCCTTAGTTCCTCCTTGGTAGAGTGGAGAGGGCTCCTCCAAGGTACCCTAGCTCGAGCATTGGCTAGGGAGGGGAAGAGCTCAGGTAGCCTTCCGGGTGTGAGGTGGGACCTCCGCGCTAGAGGCGAGAGTCTGTTCCTAGTTTCCCAAGTCTTCGGTCCGTGACATTCCTCTGAGTGTAGTAGGTGTGAGGTCACCCCTCTTTTGGGACCCCGAACTCCACGAGAGACCAAGTTTTTGGTTTCAACATTTTGGTGCGGTGAGCGTGGAGAGTGACCAGCACAGAAGATCTCGGGAGAGAGTCATGACTGGAGGTGAGGGAGGTAGTGATGATCTCGGCGAACTCCCTAGCTCGGGACCCTTTGTGGGGAGGCAAGAGTTCATGGCCTCCATCCAGGGTATCATGGAGATGCTGCGAAGCATTGCTCCTCAGGGTGGAAGCTCCACCCCAACCCCCCAGGAGCTAGCTCCCCCCCTCGACGAGTCGACTCCCAGGGGTCTAGGCGAGATGAACCCAGCGGGGGGAGAAGGAAGTGCACCAGGAAGAAGGCCCGGGAAGGAGAGGATGGGAGATGGGGTCGAGCGAGACCTCACCGGCCGGGAGCTGTTCTCCAGCCCGGCAAGTGCCAACCTCCCAAGCGAGCAGGTCGCGCGAGTGGAGGTGGCGAGACCACCCCTTAGGGGGTCACCCTTCAGCGAGCTGATCATCTCAGCTCCCGTTCCTGAGGGGTTCAGAGAGCCAGACATGGCTTACTATACGGGGAAGGATGACCCCGTCCAGCATCTACAGTGGTTCGAGGATGCGGTCTCCATCAGTCCGATGACGGATGCCTTCAAGTGTCGCCTCTTTGCAATCACGCTGAAGGAGAAGGCAAGGGACTGGTTCCATCAACTCCCTCCGAGGTCGATCTATGGGTTCGAGGACTTGAGCCGAAGCTTCCAGCTCCGCTTCTCCACCTCCAAGAAGCGGAAGAGGAGTCCTGAGTCCATCTTCTTGATAAGGCAGGGGGGCCGAGGAGTCGCTGGCCCGCTATGTAGACAGGTTCCAAGAGGAGATCTTGGAGGTCCAGGAGATGCCAGGGTATGCCCTCCAGATGGCCTTCACCGTAGGGCTGAAGGAGGGCTTCTTCAAGATGAGCTTGACCCGGAAGGCCCCCCTTTCCTTCGAGGAGCTGATGGAAAGGGCGGCAGAGGAGATTGCCATGGAGGCAGCCAACCCGGCATTTGTCAAGAGGTTGGAAAAGTTGACGGAGGTGGAGTCAAAGGAGCAGGGTGGCTCAAGGCATCAGGAAGGAAGAAGGAGAGAGGAGCAGAGATCTCAGGGGTTCTAAGGACAGGAGGGTCCGGAACCAGGCTGGAGGCAGCAGGGAGGACCTGCCCAAGGTCTAGGGAGAGCTCTCATCCAAGGAGGGAGGAACTTCCACGGGGGCCAAGGAAGGTTCAACTTCCAGAGGCAGGCCCCAAGGCAACTCTTACCCCCGCCGCAGCAAGCCTTGGCGATAGGAGGGGGAAGAGGTAACAGGAGAGAGCGTCCAGCCCGCCGAAAAAGGGGGAGGAGCGCTACCGTACTGTGATTTCCACCAGGTGGAGGGGCACGCCACAGCTACCTGCCCCGAGTTCTTGGAAGTGAGGGGGGAGAGGCCCTGCCCAGCCGCAGCCGCCGGTGCGGGTAGAAGAGGTTCTACCCGGAGAAGGAGGTGATGATATATGCGAGGACCGGGTCGACGTGGGAGCCCGAGGTGGTATAGGAGTGATCCACGGTGGAGTGGGGGTTGAGGACACCCGGAAGGCAAGCCTCCATGTCATGTACAGAAGGAGCGTCGCCTCAACCTCCCAGACCCCGCCCCCAGATGAAAAGATCACCTTCTCGGTGAAGGACCTGCTAGATCATAAGGATCCGTTCTGCGATGCGCTGGTCATCCAGACTGCCATCGAAGGCTACACCGTCTCCCGGATCCTGGTTGACAACGGAAGCTCCGTCAACGTCATTTTCAAGAAGGCGTTCGAGGAGATGAAGGTGGAGCCAAGGAGGGTGTTGGCCTCGGACGGACCCCTGTTCGGATTTTTAGGGGAGAGAAAGGAGGTCGAGGGTGGAGTGGGGCTCCAAGTAAAATTGGGAGGAGTCTCGAGGAACTGCCGGTTCGTCATTATTGACGCTCCAAGCAGCTACAACGCCATCTTCGGAAGACCGCTCATCAGCGCCTTCCGTTGCGTGCCATCTTCTTTCCACCAATGCCTCAAGTTCAGCTTAGGAGGGATCCAGGTCAGAGTCAAGGGAGACTCCAGGATGGCAAGGCAGTGCTACGTCACGGCCGTCAACACCATCTCTTGGTTGGCCAAGACAGAGGAGATGGAGAAGGTCATGTAGAGCCTGAGCAGGATGAAAGTGTCCGGCAAGGAGGAAGCGGATGGCGACTACCGGGCCCAGACCCCCTGAGGAAGCCTCGACCCGGCAGAGTCCTGTATGTATCCTATCTTGTAATGAGTCTAACCCCCGACCAACTGAGTCGGGGGGATCATGTAACCCATATATTTTCCCCGTTTGAGGATGTAGGATTTGACAAGGTTTGATTAGGTAGCTCAAGTCCTTTGCTCCGATGACGATTCCGCCGTCAGGCTCCCACTAGCTGGCTAGGTAGGTTGATCTCTCGTGGTAGCCCAAGTCCTTTGCTCCGATGACGACTCCGCCGCCAGGCTCCCACTAGCTGGCTGGGTAGGTTGATCTCTCGTGGTAGCCCAAGTCCTTTGCTCCGATGACGATTCCGCCGCCAGGCTCCCACTAGCTGGCTGGGTAGGTTGATCTCTCGTGGTAGCCCAAGTCCTTTGCTCCGATGATGATTCCGCCGCCAGGCTCCCACTAACTGGCTGGGTAGGTTGATCTCTCGTGGTAGCCTAATCCCTCTGCTCTGATGACGATTCCGCCGCCAGGCTCCCACTAGCTGGCTGGGTAGGTTGATCTCTCGTGGAAGCTCAAGTCCTTTGCTCCGATGACGATTCCGCCGCCAGGCTCCCAATAGCTTGCTGGGTAGGTTGACCTCTCGTGGTAGCCTAAGTCCTTTGCTCCGATGACGATTCCGCCGCCAGGCTCCCACTAGCTGGCAGGGTAGGTTGATCTCTCGTGGTAGCCCAAGTCCCTTTACTCCGAGGTGGTCCCGCTGTCAGGCTTCCACTAGCTGGCAGGGTCAGTGGTACCTCTCGTGGAGAGTAAGTCCCTTTGCTCCGAGGTGGTCCCGCTGTCAGGCTCCCACTAGCTGACATGGACGGTGGTACCTCTCGTGGAGAGTAAGTCCCTTTGCTCCGAGGTGGTCCCGCTGTCAGGCTCCCCCTAGCTAACATGGACGGTGGTACCTCTCGTGGAGAGTAAGTGTTTGCACCCCGAGGCCGTCTCGTCACCCAGGCTCCCATTAGCTGGCTTGACAGGTTGACCCCTCGGAGAGGCTAAGTGTTTTCACCCAGAGGAGGTCTCGCCACCCAGGCTCCCATAGCTGGCATGGCAGGTTGACCCCGAGGGGAAGTTACCCTCCGCGAATACGTCAGGTTGGATGTTTCTTTCCGAGCTTGTGCCAACCTCGAAAAGAGCGGGGATTGTGTACAACCCCGTATTCGCGAAGAGTGGGCCCCAAACAAGGCAAACCCGTTTTTAAGCTTTTTGGAGATTTTGCACTCTCGGTGGCCAACTTTGGCTCTAGCCTGGAAACATACTAGTAGGGGGAGAAAATATTTCTCCCCCAAGGCACTCTTGAGAAGTCGGTCAAGCCACCTAAGCCGCCTCAACCCGGCCCCAGGCCGCCTAAGCCGCCTCAGCCCGGCCCCAGGCCGCCTAAGCCCGGCCCCAGGCCGCCTAAGCCGCCTCAGCCCGGTCCCAGGCCGTCGAGCTCACCAAGCCAGGCCGCCCCAGCCCGCAAGCAGATCGCCGCGCCGCCCAGACCGCCGTCTCGCCAAGTAGGCCAGCTCGCCAAGGAGGCCAGCTCGCCAGGCCGCAGCTCGCCTTGCCCCGTCTCGCCAGACCGCCGTCTCGCCAAGTAGGCCAGCTCGCCAGGCCGCAGCTCGCCTTGCCCCGTCTCGCCAGACCGCCGCCTCGCCCAGGCCGCCGTCTCGCCAAGGAGGCCAGCTCGCCAGGCCGCAGCTCGCCTTGCCCCATCTCGCCAGACCGCCGCCTCGCCCAGGCCGCCGTCTCTCCAAGGAGGCCAGCTCGCCAGGCCGCAGCTCGCCCTGCCCCGTCTCGCCAAGGAGGCCACCTCGCCAGGCCGCCCAGCTCGCAGGCTGCCAGCCCGCCTAGCCTTCTCGCCCTTGCCCTCCCTGCTTTTACTATCTTGCCCTCGGGGGGGGGGGGGGGGGATTACCCCTTTACCCCCCGGCGTGGCTGTTTTCTATTGGCCCGAGGTGTATTGGGCGTAAGGGTATTTTGGTCATTTTTGGCCCAAGGGATTTGGAAAACTATAAATAGACCCCCTTGGGTGCCTTGGAGAGGAGCTTTTTTGGCTTCCTCCTCCCTTAGTTCCTCCTTGGTAGAGTGGAGAGGGCTCCTCCAAGGTACCCTGGCTCGAGCATTGGCTAGGGAGGGGAAGAGCTCAGGTAGCCTTCCGGGTGTGAGGTGGGACCTCCGCGCTAGAGCAGAGGGTCTGTTACTAGTTTCCCAAGTCTTCGGTCCGTGACGTTCCTCCGAGTGTAGTAGGTGTGAGGTCACCCCTCTTTTGGGACCCCGAACTCCACGAGAGACCAAGTTTTTGGTTTCAACATAGCTATATCAACTTATAATACTAAAGTTGTGGCATCCGTATGTTGTGGGGCCCCGCCCGGACCCATATTATACGGTCATTACAGTGGAGGTGTTACAATTTGGTATTAGAGGGAGGTTAGATTCAAGGTCAATGCGTAGAGAAGTTATCAACATAAGAGTAACGCGGGACCATGAGTGTCCTTATGTTTAAGTCTTGAGAGTTGAGACTGATTACTTATTTCTTGTTTTCTTGAAGAGTGTAAGCAACGAGGCGGGTACGTCGAGAGCTAGAGAAGAGCTTTCGGCGAGCAGTGCTACTGCTCCAGGTCTTTTGGGCTCGGGTGTTAACCCGGCCGATTTCTGCCGCATGCTCGCGGAAGCGATGGTGGCGGCCCAAGCTGCAGCGGCAGCTCAAGTAGCAACCCCTGCTACACCGGATACGGCGACGACCGTGCCAGGAGGAGAAGCCAGATGAGTGGAGCCTTTGGCGGAGAGGGTAGTTGTCGGACATGGAGACCGGCACTTGAAGTATTTCCTGAGCTTCCATCCCCCGTCATTCAAGGGAGTTGGTACGCCAACAGGTGCGGAGGATTGGTGGGTTCGCATTCAACAGCTTGTGAGGGCGGCAGAGACGCCAGAAGAAAAGAAAGCTGAGTATGCGGCGTTCATGTTGGAAGGAGACGCCAAGTTGTGGTGGGTGAGCCATAGCGGCCGCCAGTTCCCGGGACGCACCCCGTCAGTGGAGGAGTTTGGGGATGCGTTTCTAAAGAGGTATATTCCAGTTTCTACACGGTTGGCCCTTTAGAGGCAGTTCCTGCACTTAATGCAGCGAGACAAGACGGTGGATGAGTATGTGCAGGAGTTCACCCGTTTGGGTCGGTATGCGGGAACGACGATGACAGATGATGTAGAGAGGGATAACCTCTTCTATCAGGGGCTGAGGGAGAATCTGAGGCAACCCCTCATTTCCATGAAGAGGGCTGAATTTAATGAACTAGTTGAAGCTGCCAGGATATTGGAAAGTGATTTGGAGCGAACCCATCGTCGTAAGGGTTTTACTCCCAAGCAAGGGGAATGGAAGCCTTCCCAATCCCATGGAAAGTCTGAAGGGAGTAGGTGGAGGAAGAAAAACCTCACACTTCCAGATCCGGTGAGAAGAGCAATTGGACGCCTGAAGGTTCTCACTCTAGGGGACCGCCGACGTGTTACAACTGCGGCAAGGTGGGTCACATCGCTCGTGTTTGTCCCTAAGGAGGAGCGGGGCAAGAGGCAAGGCAGGAGCAGACTGTGCGCTCCGGCCCCAGTGCTGCAGAGAAAGGGAAGATGGCGGAGTCGAGCGCTTCTCGGTTCCAACCGGTGCAACCAAGGGCTTACAACCTTGGACAACAAGAAGCGATCCGCCAAACCGATGTGGTGACAGGTATGAAGAAAATTTAAGTTAAAATTTTGTGCTTCATACTTTTAGACCATTTTTGTGTGATGTCTATGTTGTAGGCTTCGTTTTAGTTTCCGGATACCCCGCTAGGGTATTGTTCGATACGGGAGCATCACACTCCTTTCTTGCGGAGAGTTTCATCCGGAGAATAGGAGTTGAGCCTTTCTCGGCGGGCGCAGAGCTGAAAGTGCGCATGCCCAATGGGTCATCCATGACCACCGGGGCCAAAGGGCGCATTTGTTGGGAGCTGGACGGAGTTGACTTCGTTTTGGTAGCAGCGATTTTACCATTGGTTGAGTTCGATGTCATTTTGGGCATGGACTGGCTTGCGGAGCAGCGCGCCAGTATTGACTGCCTATCTAAGGTAGTGACCCTAAAGAGCAAAGGGCAGACGGAGGTCAAATTTGAGGGCCTTTGTGGAGTGGCCTATTCCCTGATTTCGGCCATGCAGTTGATGTGGGCAGTTAACCAGGGTGGTGTAGCGCTTGTAGCGTTATTGGAGGTTCGTCTCTCCCAGTTGTCTATTGAGGAAGTGCCCGCTGTGGCAGAGTTCAAGGATGTGTTTCCGGATGAACTTCCTGGAGCGTCTCCTCGGAGGGAGATCGATTTCTCGATCGAGTTAGTGTCGGATGCTAGGCCGGTGTCACGTCCTCCGTTTAGGATGGCACCAAAGGAGTTGGCTGAACTTAAAGTACTATTACAGGAATTGTTGGAGCAAGGGTATATTAGACCCAGTTCTTCACCGTGGAGTGCGCGGTGTTGTTTGTAAAGAAGAAAGACGGTAGCATGCGGCTATGCATAAACTACCAAGAGTTGAATAAATTGACCGTCAAGAATAAGTATTCGATTCCTCGGATAGATGACTTGTTCGACCAGTTGGTGGGGTCGGTTGTGTACTCCAAATTGGACTTGAAGTCATGCTATTATCAGCTGCGAATTTGGGATGAGGACATACCCAAGACTGCCTTTGGTACAAGGTATGGGCACTTTGAGTTTACGGTGATGTCGTTCGGGCTGACGAACGCACCATCTGTGTTCATGGATCTTATGAATCGAGTATTTCGGGAATACTTGGATTCTTTTGTGGTTGTCTTTATTGATGACATCTTGGTGTATTCCAAATCGAAAGTGGAGCATGAGACCCACTTGAGAGTGGTCTTGTAAGTGTTGAGGGAGAATCAGTTATATGCAAAGTTCTCCAAGTGCGAGTTCTGGTTAGAGAAGATGGCATTTTTGGGCCACGTGATTAGTGGGGATGGGGTGGCAGTGGATCCAACAAAAGTGGAAGTCATCAGAGATTGGCCGGTTTTGAGGACCGTGGCAGAAGTCCGAAGTTTTCTTGGACTAGCCGGGTATTATAGGAGATTCGTGGAGAATTTTTCGCGGATAGCTCTACCCCTCACCTCACTCACTCGTAAAGATCATAAGTTTGTGTGGACTCAAGAGTGCAGTCAAGCATTTGAAGCACTGAAAGAGAGACTGATGATGGCTCCAATCCTAAGTCTACCGCAAGGGACCGAGGGATTTCAGATCTTTAGTGACGCATCAGGATGCGTTTTGGGTTGTGTTTTGGTGCAACATGGCAAGGTGATAGCTTTTGGGTCTAGACAGCTGAAGCCTCATGAGAGGAATTACCCCGTCCATGACTTGGAGTTGGCGGCGGTAATTTTTGCGTTGAAAATATGGCGGCATTATGTTTATGGTGCAAAGGTGGAGATCTTCACGGATCATAAAAGCCTGAAGTATCTCTTGGATCAAAAGGACTTGAACATGCGTCAATGCAGGTGGGTTGAGTTTCTTGGAGACTACGAAGTGGCGATTCAGTATACGCCAGGTAAAGCCAATGTGGTGGCGGATGACTTGAGTAGAAAGTACTCGGGGCAAGGGAATTGGATCGAAGCTCATGATGAGCGGTTGGTATGGGAATGGGAGTCCCTTGGTTTGGAATGTGTTGCGAGAGGCGAGTCCAGCGTGGCTCGGTTGAAATGGATTGAAGTGCAGAACGATTTGACCGATCGCATTCGGGAAGCGACTCGGTTGGATGGAGAGTTTCAACCATTTGTGTTGGAGGCTCAAACAGGCGAGAGCAGCACCTGAGAGATGATTGATGGGATTCTGAGGAAGAACGGAAGGGTTTGTATACCGCAGTTCGGCAAACTCCGTGAGGAGTTGATGTTTGAGGCTCACTTCACAAAGTACTCCATTCACCCGGGCAGTACAAAGATGTACTTGGATATGAAGAAATCCTTTTGGTGGCCGGGGCTGAAGCGAGACGTAGATTTGTATGTGAATCGTTGCCAAACTTGTGCCTTGGTGAAGGCCGAATGTCAGAAGCCGGGCGGGTTCCTGAAGCCCCTTCCAATCCCTGAATGGAAATTTGATGACATCTCCATGGACTTTGTACATGGTTTGCCTAGATCGCAGCAGGGTAATGATGTTATTTGGGTGATCGTGGACCGCTTAACCAAGGTGGCCCACTTCATCCCAAATCGGAAAGAGGACAGCGTGGAGAAGCTGGTGGAGTTGTATGTTCGCAACATTGTGCGACTACATGGGATTCCAAAGAGTATAGTCAGCGATAGAGATGGACGGTACACGTCCAAGGACTGGAGACTAGTTCAAAAGAGTTTGGGCACGAAGCTAAAGTTCAGTACGACGTTCCATCCTCAAACTGATGGGCAAACTGAAAGAACAAACCGTACTATGGAGGATATGTTGAGAATGTGCGTTCTTGACTTCGGCAAGAAGTGGGAGGATCACCTCTTCATGGTGGAATTCGCATACAATAACAGTTACCAAGCAAGTATAAAAATGGCGTCATACGAAGCTTTGTATGGGAGACGGTGTCGAACACCGATGTCTTGGGCAGAGACGGGAGACACCAAAATTTTGGGAAAGGAGGTGGTAGTTGACGCTTGTGAGTTGGTACGGACCATTCAAGATCGTATGAAGGTGGCGCAAGACCGGCAAGCAAAATACTTTAATGCTCGCCACCGGAAGTTGGAGTTTGCGGTAGGTGATTGGGTCTATTTGAAGATCAAACCGTTCAAAGCTGTCTCACGGATTCGCCGACTCAAGAAGTTGAGTCCAAGGTTTTTGGTTCCTTTTGAAGTTAATGAACGGGTGGGAGAAGCAGCCTATCGGTTGGCGTTGTCCGCGGAGCTGAGTGGATTGCATGACGTCTTTCATGTCTCCGTCTTGAGGAAAGCCTTGTTGGAGGCTAGTGTGGTGATCGAGCCGGCATCGATACCAATTGAGGAAGACTTGAGGACGCGAGTCCTTCCAATTGCTATAGAGGATTCGGAGACTCGGCAGTTGCGGAATAAAGAGGTTAAACTCGTGAAAGTCCGATGGGACAACTACGGTCGTGAGGAGCTCTCTTGGGAACGAGAGCAAGCCATGCTAGAAGAGTATCCAGAACTCTTCATTTCAGGTACAATTTAAGTTTTTGTTCCCTTTTGTTTTGTAATTTCGGGACGAAATTCTGTTAGGGGGGAGTTGTAACACCCCAGATTTGGAGAAAGGGTCGATTTGCTTTTCTTGCCAATTTTTGGTTTCTGTCAGGGGGCACACGACCAGGGACACGGGCGTGTCCCAGGCCGTGTCAGGCCGTGTCGACGACTTGGCCGCATGGTCGACACTTTGCGCTCGACGATGTGTCGAGACAGGGCACACGGCCTGCGACACGGGCGTGTCGAGCCCGTGTCGACACTCGGCCTGGGGTGTCGACATTTTCACTCGACCATGTGTCGAGATAAGGCACATGACCTAGGACACGGGCGTGTCCAAGGCCGTGTGGGTCTGTCGACGAACTTCAGTCAACGATGTTCACTCGACGAGTGTCGAGTGTCGAGACTGGGGCACACGGCCTGTGACACGGGCATGTCACAGGGCGTGTCCCGCTTGGTCGACGACCTTCGCTCGACATTTTTACGCGGTGTCGACACAAAGGCTGTCGACGAGTGTCGAGACTTGGCACACGGCGTGGGACACGGGCGTGTCCCAGGCCGTGTCACTTCTCGGGCTGTTTTCGGGGCTGTGTCGATGGAGACACACGGCCAACCACACGGCCGTGTCACTTGGGACACGGGCGAGTCAGATCGAACACGGGCGTGTCGAATGCCCGTGTGCTGTTCCAGGCGCGTCGATTTGAGATGGCGAATGAGGCACACGGCCCTGGACACGGGCGTGTGCCAGGCCGTGTTCGGCCCAGGTATTTTATTTTTCAGGCGGATCGTGGCCATTCTTTCCCTGATTTTGGGATCTGACGGTTCAGGACTGTTCTTGGGGAGTTAAGTCCGAGAATAGGGTTGGAAACCCTCATTCTTCTTCAAGCCTTTCTCTTACTAATTTCTAGAGAGAAGGGAGAGCAAGGAAGAAGGTGAAGGAGGGTTTGGGCTGTAGGAGATGCTTCGGTGCTCCAAATCGCGAGCCAAGTCCAGATCCGTGGAGGCTAGATCGTTGCGAAGGTTTTCATCCGACTATTTTGCCATGGCAAGGAAGAGGAGTCGGAAGGTAATGACACTTCTCCTCTCGGTCTTAGGATGCATGTCTTTAGCATCATTTTTCCTTTCTAGTTTTGGGCACCAAATACTCAAATGAGAGGGGTTTTGGGTTGCCAAGGTTCAAGAGGAACCTCCGGGTCGATTGAGTCTGTCCCCGGCATGATTTGCATTAGAGATCCGCTCCGTTAGCGGATTAGGCATGGTGGGTGATGCCGTAGTCGTGACCGTTAGTCCGACTCGGTGATGTTGCATACGAACTTTAGGGATTCATAGAGATTCCGTTGCGGCAAGATGTCGTTTGTGATGTGGTGATGTTTCCCCCTTTTTCTCGAGTGAGTACGTGTAGTCGGAACCGGACAAGATTAGCTCCTCGTGGCGGTAGATGGATTCCCTGGTGGACAAGGTTAGCTCCGCACAAGTTGTAGATGGTTTCCTTAGTGTGCGGGAACGATGCAGTACAAATGAGGGACTAGGGTGGAGTTGTCTTGGTTTGTGATGTGCCAAGGCGTGGCTATATCTCCGTGGTCGGCTGGCTATCCCGTGACGTTCACGTCATGTGTGGAGAGTGTCCCGGCGAGACTAGTCCCCTGCTGTGAGACTGACGAGAATGCCAAGCATGGGGGCAAGCCCGGGCAATGAGGGCATGAGCGGGTGGGGTCCGGTAAGGCTTCTTAGAATCGGTCAGTTTTGTGTTTGTTGGAATCCTGACACGAGACGTCAGAGCTTGTAGGCAAGCCGGGGTCTAAGACCTTGAGCGGATGGGGCCTTTGCAAGAGTTTCATGTGGCGGCCTGTGTGCCGTTGGGGGGGGGGGAATGGTGTTACCCCTTTGTTTGCGGCTTTATGCCAATGGGGAATCGATGAGTACCCATATGATGTGATGATGTGCTAGATGCATACGAGTTAGGGTGCCTTGGGTGAAACCCGGGTTGTTGCATACATGATTGCATAAGTAGGCCCTTTTTATTATATTCTCAACCCGTAGAGAACATGTATGATGCGTGTGACATCCAAGCCTGTTTTAGTAGTTGTTTTTCTTGCTTATGATTATTGCATACGAAGTGCTAACTTGCAGGTTGGAGGGGTACCCCGGGGTCCATTAGGGGCGGCCGGGAGGAGATGTGTTGTTACACAGTTTGAGGTCAGCCTTTGCTGACCCACGTTACTAATAAATTTTACAGGGCAAGGATCGCATGCAGGAGCTAGCTCGCCGGCCAGAAAGGCCTAAGCCTCATGAAGTGCTTTTCTCTTTTGTAGCTCTACTTATATGATGTTGTATGTTTGAGATTCATGTGTCCGGCTTGCATGCCGAGGTAGACTAGGAGTGCTATGCACTTTCTTGACGGTTGTATTATTTGATTTTGGACACTTGTTGTAAGGCCATAAGGCCATTTGTTTTACTCTTGTAGTAGTGGATAACTTCTAGTCTTGCTTATGTTTCCGCTGTGTTGTGCAAAGTGTTTTGAGTGTGGGTAGCTATATCAACTTATAATACTAAAGCTGTGGCGTCCGTATGTTGTGGGGCCCCGGCCGGACCCATATTATACAGTCATTACAGGGGAGGTGTTACAGTTGCGCTTTTCAACCCCTAGCTCGCGAGTACCTTTTCCTGCTCGCGCGCTGCGACCTTTCATTGTTCCTCGCCTTTCTCTCTTCTTCCCTTCGTTAAACTCACAAAAATGGTTGGAGATGATGTCAGTGCTCGCTGCCAAGCTCATGCAGCCAACTTTGCGGATGCGGCTTTTAAGAAATCCATTATGACAGAGCGCGACCTAGAGAGTTTCAGGGAAAGGCTCTTGCCTGAGGGATACTCGGCCAGGCTCCCGAGTCGTAGCGAGCGACTAAACACATATATAGAGGGCGCGCTGGTCCTCCCCCTTCGCAATTTCGACGTTGGCCTGCGACTTCCACTGTGGCTGGAGTATTGCAAGATCCTGCGATACTTCGGCATCGTCCCCGCGCAGATCAACCCCAACGGCGTCGCGATCATTATGGGGTTCCTCTGCTACTTGCATGAGGAGAGGGTCGTCTTCGACCTTTCAGTCTTTCGCAAGATATTCGCCTTCGCCGCGACTGCCGAGGGCGTGGTCTACTTTAGTAGCCACGTCTGCACTCTGGTGGGGACGACGAATAAGGTGCATTGCTGGAGCGAGCTGCTGGTCGTCGTCGAGGGCGACTTTGATGGCGTCCTGGGAAGGCCGCACCAGCCTGCCTACGTCGCCTTTGTCCCGCCGATATTGGAGGGCGTCCAGATGCAGCTTGTTGAATCGTTCCGAGGTCGCTGGTTCGATGTCATTTTCTGGCGACTAAATGTCAACACCTTGTTGGAGATACATTCCAAGGAGGGTAAGCTTGGGAGAGAATCACTTTGTTTACATACTCGCCGCGACTTGAGAAGTTCGGTACTAATTTACTCGCCATTTTGTGGTGTCGTGCGAGCTTCCGGAGAAACGCTCCCTCCGACGAAAGAAGTCACCACCTCGCTGCATGAGACCAACTTGCCGGCTAATGTCGGCGAGAAGAAAAGGCTTGCCAAAGGAAAGGGGAAGGCCAGGTCGTCGGGACCTGCGACTAAAAAGGCGAAGATGTCGTCGCCGCAACATGACGACCAAGAGTCGCCGCTACTGGATGCTCGGCTTCCCCACTTCCATCCCAACTTCAACTTGGGGCAAGAGGTGGTGGACGCCTATGGTCGCTCGCTGGTGACCTGGTCGGCGGATGAACACCTGGTGACGCTGAGCACCAACCTCCCCTCGTGGTCGGCGGATTGGGAGGACAAGGGGGAGGCCTTCGCCGTCCTCCATGCATTGTATGGGCAAGGCGACGCGGAGTCGATGCTAGACCTCAGCGAGGAGGAACTTGCCCAGCAGGCATATTGCTCGCTCGCGCGAGCCGTCGAACTGAATCATTTCACGGCGAGGAAGATGTTGGAGATGACCAAGGCCTTGAAGATCGTCAGCAAGAAGGCGATTGATCTCGACATGGAATCCGTCCGTTGGCGAGATTATGAGGTAACTCGCCTCCTGCGCGTGATGTTGATGTTGTCAGACTTGGATTATTTTTGCTGACTCTCTGTTCTTTGTCGCAGGCTACCAAGATAGAAACTGCCAAGAAGCTTTCTGAGTATGAGGCGAAGCTCGCCAAGTCTCAGGCTGATCTGGAGGCAGCACAAGTCCGCGCAGCCGAGATGGAATCTTGCCTGACCATTTTAGAAGCCGATGCGAGTTCTTCTGCTCCTCAGCCGCGGCCGGAGGACGACCCTCACTACACCATCAAAAGATCTCGCGTCTTGTGGGAGGAGAGGTCGTCGGTTCACCGCGAGATAGCCCGTGCGGCCGGCAATGTCGTGCTCGCGAGGCTGAGGATCAGTGAGAAACTCGGCGAGGGGGAGAAGCAGTTCACCGTGGACGAGCTTATCCTTGAGCTGCTCGTCGAGGCAACAACCTCGCCAGATCGCATACCTTCGTCGTCGTCGGGCTCCAGCAGCAGCGACAGTGGTAGCGACAGCAGCAGCGGCAGCGGCGAGGAGGAGAGCGAGGAGAGTGGCGAGGAAGAGGATGCTGACATCAGCGATGAAGAATATCGGCCTGATACTGGCGACGATGAGTCCTAGTTGCTCGCCGATATTTATCATACTCGCGCATACCGGTTAGCGACATTTTTGTAATAGATACTTTTGTAACTTGTAAATTTTTGAAAAATATAAATACAAGTCTGAATTACCATGCTGTGTTTTCCTGCTTTCATACTTGCTTGATGATGATACTCACTTGGCTCATAGGCTCGCTTTTACCCGTGCGTTGACATCATTCATAGTCGTATAATTTATACTCGCACGACCATAGTCGCTCTTCATAGCTCGCATCCCAATAATCGCCTGTGTCCTGCACATATACTCACCGTGGCGTACTCGCACGCTTGTCGTTTCATACTCGCATACTCACATACTCGCCCATACCTGCTCGCATACTCGCTAGAGTTTACCTACTCATGCACGCTTTATTTTACCAAAACCGACATCCTGCGAGGAGCTGAGCCTAATTTGTGGTTGGGAGTAGTCGACACCCAGCAGGAGCCGAGCTCAAATGGGGGTGGTTGTTAGTCGACACCTTGCAAGAGCCAAGCTCAACTGGGGGTGAGAACTAGTCGACTCGGGGAGGCAAGTATTCAATTTGCAGGAGAGGATCTCGTACATAGATCTCAGACTACGACATCACTCCAGCGAGGAGCTTGATCTCACTCGAGGAGGTCCTTGGCCAATATGCAGGAGAGAAAAGCTCGTGCAGGGACTTGGACTTACGGCGACCTGCCACTCAAGGACATGATATGATGGAGTCGACAGCTCTCAGGAGCATCGCTCAACTAGAGTGGTGTAGGTCGAATCGGGGAGGCAAGTAGTCGGTCTGCAGGAGAGGAGCTCGTACAGAGGTCTCAGACTACGACATCACTCCAGCGAGGAACTTGGTCTCACTCGAGGAGGTCGTTGGCCAATATGCAGGGGAGGAGCCCGTGCAGGGACTTGGACTTATGAGGACCTGCCACTCGAGGACTTGAACATTGTTGGAGTCGACAGCTCTCAGGAGCCTTGCTCAACTAGAGTGGTGTAGGTCGACTCGGGGAGGCAAGTAGTCTGTCTGCAGGAGAGGAGCTCGTATAGAGGTCTCGGACTACGACATCACTCCAGCGAGGATCTTGATCTCACTCGAGGAGGTCGTTGGCCAATATGCAGGGGAGGAGCCCATGCAGGGACTTGGACTTACGAGGACCTGCCACTCGAGGACTTGAACATTGTTGGAGTCGACAGCTCTCAGGAGCCTTGCTCAACTAGAGTGGTGTAGGTTGACTTGGGGAGGCAAGTAATCGGTCTGCAGGAGAGGAGCTCGTACAGAGGTCTCGTACTACGACATCACTCCAGTGAGGAACTTGATCTCACTCGAGGAGGTCCTTGGCCAATATGCAGGAGAGAAGCTCGTGCAGGGACTTAGACTTACGGTGACCTGCCACTCGAGGACTTGATATGCTGGAGTCAACAGCTCTCAGGAGCCTCGCTCAACTAGAGTGGTGTAGGTCGACTCGGGGAGGCAAGTAGTCGGTCTGCAGGAGAGGAGCTCGTACAGAGTTCTCGGACTACGACATCACTCCAGCGAGGAACTTGATCTCACTCGAGGAGGTCCTTGGCCAATATGCAAGAGAGAAGCTCGTGCAGGGACTTGGACTTACGACGACCTGCCACTCGAGGACTTGGTATGCTGGAGTCGACAGCTCTCAGGAGCCTTGCTCAACTAGTGTGGTGTAGGTCGACTCGGGGAGGCAAGTAGTCGTTCTGCAGGAGAGGAGCTCGTATAGAGGTCTCGGACTACAACATCACTCCAGCGAGGAACTTGGTCTCACTCGAGGAGGTCGTTGGCCAATATGCAGGGGAGGAGCCCGTGCAGGGACTTGGACTTACGAGGACCTACCACCCGAGGACTTGATATGCTGGAGTCGACAGCTCTCAGGAGCCTCACTCAACTAGAGTGGTGTAGGTCGACTCGGGGAGGCAAGTAGTCGGTATGCAGGAGAGGAGCTCGTATAGAGGTCTCGGACTACGACATCACTCCAGCGAAGAACTTGGTCTCACTCGAGGAGGTCGTTGGCCAATATGCAGGGGAGGAGCCCATGCAGGGACTTGGACTTACTCCTTGGCCAATATGCAGGAGAGAAGCTCGTGTAGGGACTTGGACTTACGACAACCTGCCACTCAAGGAATTAATATGCTGGAGTCGACAGCTCTCAGGAGCCTCGCTCAACTAGAGTGGTGTAGGTCGACTCGGGGAGGCAAGTAGTCGGTCCGCAGGAGAGGAGCTCGTACAGAGATCTCGGACTACGAAATCACTCCAGCGAGGAACTTGATCTCACTCGAGGAGGTCCTTGACCAATATGCAAGAGAGAAGCTCGTGCAGGGACTCGGACTTACAGCGACATGCCACTCGAGGACTTGGTATGTTGGAGTCGACAACTCTCAGTAGCCTTGCTCAACTAGTGTGGTGTAGGTCGACTCGGGAAGGCAAGTAGTCGGTCTGTAGGAGAGGAGCTTGTACAGAGGTCTCGGACTACGACATCACTCTAGCGAGGAACTTGGTCTCACTCGAGAAGGTCGTTGGCCAATATGCAGGGGAGGAGCCCGTGCAGGGACTTAGACTTACGAGTACCTGCCACCCGAGGACCTGATATGCTGGAGTCGACAGCTCTCAGGAGCCTCGCTCAACTAGAGTGGTGTAGGTCGACTCGGGGAGGCAAGTAGTCGGTCTGCAGGAGAGGAGATCGTACAGAGGTCTCAGACTACAATATCACTCCGGTGTGGAACTTGGTCTCACTCGAGAAGGTCGTTGGCCAATATGCAGGGGAGGAGCCCGCGCAGGGACTTGGACTTACGAGGACCTGCCACTCGAGGACTTGAACATTGTTGGAGTCGACAGCTCTCAGGAGCCTTGCTCAACTAGAGTGGTGTAGGTCGACTCGAGGAGGCAAGTAGTCGGTATGTAGGAGAGGAGCTCGTATAGAGGTCTCGGACTATGACATCACTCCAGCGAGGATCTTGGTCTCACTCGAGGAGGTCGTTGGCCAATATGCAGGGAAGGAGCTCGTGCAGGGACTTGGACTTACGGCGACCTGCCACTCAAGGACTTGGTATGCTGGAGTCGACAGCTCTCAGGAGCCTTGCTCAACTACTGTGGTGTAGGTAGACTCGGGGAGGCAAGTAGTCGGTCTGCAGGAGAGGAGCTCGTACAGAGGTCTCGGACTACGGCATCACTCCAGCGAGGAACTTGGTCTCACTCGAGGAGGTTGTTGGCCAATATGCAGGGGAGGAGCCCATGCAGGGACTTGGACTTACGAGGACCTGCCCCCCGAGGACTTGATATATTTTTTTTTCTGCTGCTTCAAGAGTTTGAAAATGGATTAAGCGCATCAATATCTTTGAGGACGATGAAAATCAAACAGCGAAAGATGATCTTGGCGCCGTCGAGTTGAGAGGTTGGCGTCCAACCCTGTTCCCGATAGTTCCTCCAACCGGAGGGGAGATGTAATCGGGGGTAGCTAGGCCGACATGGAAGGAGGGAGCTAATCTCGGCCGTCAATGCAGGGGTCCGGTCTTACAAGGGCGCTTATATCCCGAGGTATCGTCTCATCGTCCAAACTGGGCTATCTACAAGAAACAGGTCGAAGGCACGTTTCCCAATCTAACCGCTGCGATCGCTCTCATGTCTGCCAACTGGGTACGAGCAAAAAATGCACGGGCAAGGGGTAATGTTCTTCCGAGGGCCCTCCAGGACGCACTCGCGACTAACATACTCCCTTGGCCCTATCCTGGCTCTCTGGTTAGTTATCCTTCTTTCGAAAAATAACTGATGGGTCGTTGCCCGGAAGGAGAGCTTGGCAAGGTTGATCCTTCCTCAAATCCAAGAGGTTGGAGTCCAAACTTGTTCCCGCTAGTTCCTCCAGTCGGAGGAGAGATGCAATCGGGGGTAGCTAGGATGACATGCAAGGGGGGAGCTGATCTCGGCCGTCAATGCAGGGGTCTGGTCTTACAAGGATGCTTATATCCCGAGGCATCATCCCATCGTCCGCACTGGGCTATCCAGGGGTAACAAGTCGACGGCCGACTTCTCGGATCGATCTTGGAGCAAAACCTTGAATTCCCATAAAACTTGTGATGAAAAGAAGAGTGAACGGAAGCAGAACAATTGTCATTGTATATATGTAAAAGCATGTATAAGTACAAGTACAACATGAAACGCTAGGGATAGAACCTTTTCAGGTCATCTCCGCTCCAAGTACCTCCCAGTCTCTCTCCAACCTGATCTTGGAGATAATAGCCCCCAGTGGCCAAGACTTCCTGGACAATGAATGGACCTTCCCAATTTGGATGTAGCTTGCCAACCGTTGCTCCTCTTCCTGCGACGTCCACCTTCTTCATAACCAGATCCCCCGCGAGGGAGTGCTTTAGGCGGACGTTTTTGTCGAAGTGCTTCGCCATGCGCCGCTTGATCTCCTCTTGGCGGATGGAGGCCAAGTCACGAAGCTCTTCTACGAAATCCAACGAGAGTCTTTGGGCGTCTTCATTCTCCAAGTGCCATTCTTCGCCGCCATATCCAGCTGCTATGACTCTCGGGTTCCGAACCTCGAGCTCCAATGAGATGAGTGCCTCGAACCCGTGGGACAACTTGAAGGGAGTTTCCCCCGTAGCCGAGTTTGGAGTTGTTCTCAGGGCCCAGAGGACCGAGGGGAGCTGCTCTGCCCAATTGCCTTTCAAGTTGGTGACTTTCTTCTTCAGGAGGTTGATGATAAACTTGTTGGCGGCTTCCACCTGTCTGTTGCTGCGAGGATGTTGTACAGAGGCAAATCGAAGATCCGTCCCTAGCGGCTTGCAGAAGTCCTCTAAATCCAACCTGGCGAACTGCGGCCCATTGTCGGTGATGATGGCGAGAGGAATCCTGAACCTGCATGCAATTTCTACCCAAATGAAGTTCTTCACAATCTGCGATGTGGTCTTGGCTAAAGCTTTTGCCTCGATCCACTTTTAGAAGTAGTCGATCATGACAAGGATGAACTTCTTCTGCCCGCTGGCCTGAGGAAAGGGGCCGATCAAGTCCATCCCCCAGATGGCGAAGGGCCATAGAGCAGTGATCGAGCGAAGATGTTGAGCTGGCTGTAGTTGAAGAGGGGCGAAGAGCTAGCACTGGAGGCACTTTTTGGAAAAGGCTTCTGCATCCTTCCTAATGGCGGGCCAGAAGTACCCATGCCTTAGAATCCTTTGTTCAAGATTGCGAGTCCCCGAGTGACTGCCGCACTCTCCTGAGTGAATCTCCTCCAGGATACGAGGTACTTCAATCTCTGACAGGCACCGTGCCAGAGGACCTGAGATGGTCTTGTGGTAGAGCTCTCTGTCTTGAAGCAAATAGTAGACATCTTTATAACGAAACTTCCTCTAGTCTCCTTCGCTGGCAGGAATCTGACCCATCGTCAGGAAAGAAACAAACAGATCCCTCCAAGATGCCCTCTGTTCGATCTCCATCATCTCTTCTTTCCCAATGGATGGTCGGAAAAGTTCAGCTACGGTCCCCCCAGCCCGGGGACCGTACAGGCACCGTGCAAGATTGAAACCCCCCGATCAGACTTTTCACCTTGATCAAGTATCGCTGCAAAATCGTATCATTCACCTCGAACTCACCTCTGATCTGGGACACAACTACCATCGAGTCGGCGAAGGCTCTGATGTCTCGGATTGCTAAACCTTTGGCGAGACGTAAGCCGGCTACCATGGCTTCGTACTCTGCATGATTGTTGGTAACTGGGAAGAGGATCTCGACTGCTTGCTCGATCCTGGTTCCCTGAGTGCTTACGAGCACGACTCCGGCTCCCACGGAATATCTGCCTGAAGCCCCATCCACGAACATCTTCCAGGAGACTGTGCTAGAAGAGCCTTCCTCTCCTTCTACCTCGGCCGAGAAGTCGGCAAGGAAATCTGCCACCGCCTGAGCTTTGATTGCTACCCTTGGAGAGGACGAAATGTCGAACTCGCTAAGCTCCACTGCCCACTTTGCCAGCCTGCCAGAATGATCCACTCCATCTAGGATACTCCATAGAGGATGATCGGAGACGACCCTGATGGAGTGAGGTTGAAAATACGGACGGAGCCTCCGGGCCGAAACCACGAAGGCAAACACCAGCTTCTCCAAAATAGGGTATCTCGTCTCCGCCTACCGCAGCACTCTAGTAACATAGTAGATAGGAAGCTACCTCTTGCCTTCCTCTCGGACCAACACCGAGCTAACTGTTTCCGCCCCGACTCCCAGATAGAGAAAAAGATCGTCATTACCCCGCGGGCCCTAGAGGAGAGGAGCTTGGGTTAGCTGTTGCTTGAGCTTTCCGAAAGCCTCCTCACACTCCGCCGTCCACTCGAACTTCTGATTTCCCCGAAGGGACTTGAGGAACGGAGAGCACTTCTCCCCTGCTTTGGATAAGAAACTACTGAGGCCTGTCAGCCTTCCAGTCAGCCTTTGAATTTCTCTGGTATCCCTTGGTGACGCCATCTCCAAAATGGCCTTCACCTTGTCTGGATCGGGTTCCACCCCCCTAGGAGTGAGGAGGTGACCTAAAAACTTCCCTCTTCCTGCATCGAAGACGCACTTGGATGAGTTGAGTCGCATCTTGTACTTCCTCAGAGTAGCAAAGGTCTCCTCCAGATCTGTTATGTGTTCCGCGTGTAACGCCCCAAAACTCAAAAAAACGACGGGAGGCGTTTTGTGCCAAATCTAGTATTTGGCAGGGGGCACACGGCCTGAGACATGGGCGTGTCTCAGGGCGTGTCGAGCCCGTGTCGACGATTGACCCAGGGAGTCGACATTTTCGCTCGACGATGGGTCGAGACATGGAACACGGCCTAGGACACGGGCGTGTCCAAGGCCGTGTCGGGTAGTCGAAGAACTTCGCTCGACGAAGTGTCGAGACAGTGAACACGGCCTGGAGCCCAGGCGTGTTCGGGTTTGACACGGGCATGTCAAATAGGACACGGGCGTGTCTAAGACCCGTGTGAGTCTCGGATTGTTTTCGAGGCTGTGTCGATGGGGGTACACGGCCAACCACACGGTCGTGTCAGTTGGAACACGGGTGTGTCAGGTTATACACGAGCGTGTCGGGACCCATGTAAGTTTCGTAACGCGTTGATTTTGACGGCGAATGAGGGACACGAGCGTGTCGCAGGCCATGTTCGGCCCAGGTTTTACTTTTCAACTACGAATCGTGGCCATTCGTTTCCTTATTTTGGGATCCGACGGTTGGGGGTTGTTCCTACTGGGATATACCTGGGATTGGCCTTTGAAACCCTCATTTCTCTTGAGTGGTTCTCTTTCTAAGTCTAGAGAGAGTGGAGAGCAAAGGAGGAAGAAGAAGCCTAGATCTGGTCACCGGCGGAGCTTCGGAGCTCCAAATCGCGAACCGACTTCGGATCTATGGAGGCAAAGAGAGTGCAGTGCTTTTAATCCGCTTACATTTCCATGGCGCCAAGGAAGAACGCTAGGGTAACGATCCTCTACTTGAGCATTTGAAGCTCTCCTTCTTTTGCATAGGAAGCCCGCTCTCGCGAGTTTGCGGTGAGTTTGAGGCGTTCCTTCTGGTAGATATGTAAAGTCCATGTTGTTTAGAGTCTGTATTCGAGAACGGACATATGCATGATGTGTGAAGCCTACCCGTACAAGTTGGTCTGGATCGGTGATGTTGAATTGCATAAATGGCCGGAGAAGACTCCGTGCGAATGTGTGTTTTTTGGGTTTTTTACGTGGTAGATTGCAACAGGGAGCCTTGGGGATTAACACCAAGGTGCACCCGAAAAACTGGGCAGATGCGTGATTCTGCCAACATGGTGGCCTGGGAGCCAACTTGAACATAACCGGGTTATGTAAAGTGTGTGACAGAAAAGGGACTCAGGAGAAATTTGACCCGCGCATATGTTTTAAATTAACGTTGCGGTGTGAGCAACGGGTCAGGCGGAACCGTACCCGTTCTTTCTCATTCGGTGTTAGCCGTTGGCATAGATGAGGGTCTTTGGCGGTCTATGGCTTAAATTGACGTGACCCATGTCGGGAAGACAAAATGTTCATAGTTTGGCCGTCAAAGTGGCGGCGGTGAGATAAGAATGTCTATGGCTTAAATTGACGTGACATCGACCGGTTCACCGAGAATGTGCCCTGAGTGCACGGGGTGTGTGGCCGTATGAGCCTACGCCTGTGATGTAGTGACATTGCTATACTTCTTGGTTATACTAATAAAATGCAGGGAAGGAGCATCGCCGCCCCGATTTTGGGGGCGGGATCGTTATAATTTGGTCAGCATTGCTGACCGTTGCCTTTATTTGTCATCGTGCGGTGGATTGTTGCTTGCAGGTACTGCTGGACCGAGCGGTCAATAGCGGGCTAAAGCCCAAGTTGCTGAGCCGGCCCTCGAAGGCCTAATCTTTGAGTGTTTTCTTTTATTCATGTATGGTCAGCCTGCGTGCCGAGGTTTGAAAACATGTAATTTGAGGAAAACAATTGTAAGGCCTTAAGGCCTGTACTTGTGTATTTGTACTTCATTCCTTTTTGGGGGTGTTTAGTGGACATTCATGCTATTTGTGCTGGGTTCTTTTAATTGCAACTTATAAAACTGCTCCCGCTAGAATGACTCTGTGTAGGACGTTGAAATGGTTAGATGGTTTCCATTGAGTAACCACCTGGTTTATCTGTGGTATATGACGTCGGGCCCCGGCCGGACTACTGCTATATGCTATGCGACGGATAGGGTGTGTTACAATTTGGTATCAGACTACTGGTTTCGGTCAGGCTTAAAATGAATTCGTGGACGAATTCTTTTTAAGGGGTGGTGAGCACATGTGTGTGCGTCATCGTTATAACAACAAAAGAACTCATGAATGTCCACTTAGGAATTAAAATACACGTGTTTGGGGAACCTGCGTGTTCCTATAATTGCTGTTTGAAATTTTGTTTGGTCGCTTAACGATGTTTTGTACCACTATAGGTTACCAGAAGCGGTGGTGGGCCGTCGGAACGCCGAGTTTCTGAGGCTAGTAGTGCACCAAATGGTGCTCCTGCAACACCTCCATCGGCTGAGACCATACGATTGGTGGCCGAAGCAGTGTTTGTCATGATTAATGCGCAGCCTGCAAGGCAAATGCAGCAGCTCGCTCCTGCGATGGTGCAAGTACCTCTTCTAGAGGTTGAGTCGAGAAGAGTGGAGCAGGTAGTAGTGGAGCCATTGGTGCCAAGGAGGGCAACCAAGAGACAGTTCAAACATGTCATGAGCTTTAATCCTCTGGTATTCTCGGGGTTGGGAACCCCATCTCAAGCTGAAGACTGGCTCTCCCGTGTGAAGAGAGTCTTGACAGCGACATAGACGGAGGAGTGGCAGATGACCATTATAGCTACGTTCCTGTTGGATGGAGATGCTAGACTGTGATGGGAGGGTTTGGAGCTGCATCTATTGAGAGGAAGGCAACTTACAGACGTCTCGATGGAGGAGTTCTCGAAACTATTCTTGGCTAGGTACCTCCCTTCGGCGCAAAGGATAGCGTTGGAGAACAAGTTCCTGAAGTTGGTTCAAGGAGACAGTAGCGTGGATGAATATCTTCACGAGTTTACTCGATTGAGTCGGTATGCTAGCTCCACCATAGCGGATGAGGAGCGCAAGACGAATCGATTCTACGAAGGGTTGAAAGATGAATTGAGGCTACTACTGTCGGGGCCTATGACGCAGGGATTCTTGACCCTGGTCAACACGGCCCGATCCTTAGAGAAGGACATGATGAATGTACAAGCAAAGAAAAGCCTTGGCGATAATAAGTCTGGGTTCAAAGTGCCGACTACTTCAAAGTCCGGCTATCAAAGGTTCTTTAAGAAGTCTAGGACTTCGGGTCCAGCTCCTTCTTCCAATGCTTCTGGGGCGACTACGGGTCGGACCCCGGGTGCATGTTTTACGTGTGGGAAGCCGGGGCACTTTGCCCGTGATTGTTGGAGCGGACGTCCCAAGTCCGAGAGAAAGCCAGGAGCAACTTATGAAGAGAAGGTCAAGGCGGTGGAGTCAACCACGTCCCATTATGCTCCGGCTCAACAAGGGGTTTATAATCTTGGCCAACAGGAGGCCATCAAACAGGCGGATGTGGTGACAGGTAAAATTTAAATTTATAGCAAGTTAATCTTTTAAATACTTATTATGTGCAAGTTACCTTACCACTGCTTGGTTTAGGATTTGTTTTGATTTGTGAGTATCCGCAAGAGCACTCTTTGACACGGGAGCTTCACACTCCTTCTTGTCCGAAGGATTCATATCGCGCATCGGAGTACCTTCTTCGATGGCGAAGGACAAGTTGGATGTGTTGTTGCCCAATGGGTGTTCGATGCGTGCGGATAGAACATGCGGTGTTAAGATTCGCATTGAGAATCAAGAGTTCGATCTGCAAGCGTCATTACTACCGTTGGTGGAGTTCGACGTTATATTTGACATGGACTGGCTCTCGGAGCAGCAAGCCTATATTGATTGCGGTCGCAAGGAAGTCAAGTTGGGAGCAAGTCGTGAGACAACTTTTACGGGCTTAAAAGGGTCGAACAAGACCTTGATGTCTGCTCTTCAGGTGGTGAAGGCGGTTCGTGCTGGTGCAGAGCTGTTCTTTATACTAGTGGAGGTTGCAAAGCCAAAGCCTACATTGGATAGTATATCAGTGGTAGCTGAGTACCCTGATGTGTTCCTCGCAGATCTTCCTGGAGCCCCGCCTCAACGGGAGTTAGATTTCACTATTGAGCTAGTGTCAGGTACAAAGCCTGTGTCACGATCTCTATATCGGCTAGCGCCTAAGGAAATGACGGAGCTGAAGGTGCAACTTCAAGAGTTGTTGGAGCAAGGGTTTGTGCGTCCAAGTTCGTCGCCTTGGAGCGCACCGGTCCTCTTTGTAAAGAAGAAGGACGGGAGCTTGAGACTCTGTATTGATTATCGGGAGTTAAACAAGCTAACGAAAAAGAATAAGTATCCAATCCCAAGGATCGATGATCTTTTTGATCAGTTGGTCGGGTCGACGGTGTACTCTAAGTTGGATCTCAAGTCTGGTTACTATCAGCTGAGGATAAGGGAGAGTGATATCCCTAATACAGCGTTCAGTACAAGATACGGGCATTATGAGTTTACGGTCATGCCGTTTGGGCTGACGAATGCGCCGTCAGTATTCATGGATTTGATGAATAGGACCTTCAGGGAGTACTTGGACCATTTTGTGATCGTCTTCATCGACGATATATTGGTGTACTCGCAGAGTGAGGAAGATCACTTCAGGCATCTTCATTTGGTTTTGGAGATGCTAAGGAGGAATCAATTGTACGCCAAGTTCTCAAAGTGCGAGTTTTGGTTGTCCTCAGTGGCGTTCCTCGGTTATATAGTGAGTGGGGAAGGTATTGCAGTGGATCCGACGAAGATTGTTGCGATACGAGAGTGGCCTGAGCTTTCTACGGTAGCGGAAGTCCGGAGCTTTCTGGGGCTTGCCGGCTATTATAGGCGCTTTGTAGAGAACTTCTCGCGGATAGCGTTACCTCTCACTACTTTGACAAGGAAGGAGCAGAAGTTCGTTTGGACGCCGGAGTGTGCGTGAGCTTTTGAGGAGTTGAAATGTCGGTTGACCACGACGCCTGTGTTGAGTTCGCCGAGTGGGACCAAAGGTTATGGGATTTATAGCGATGCTTCAGGCAGTGGTTTGGGTTGTATGCTGTTACAATATGGAAGCGTTATAGCATATGACTCGAGACAGCTGAAGGTGCACGAGAGGAACTATCTGGTCCATGACTTGGAGTTAGCGGACGTGATTTTTGCCTTGAAGCTGTGGAGGCATTATTTGTATGGTGTGAAGATTGATATCTACACCGATCATAAGAGCCTGAAGTATTTGATTGATCAGAAAAATCTGAACATGCGACAACATAGATGGATGGAGTTCCTGGGGGACTATACATTTAAGATCCACTACGTGCCTGGTAAAGGCAATGCGGTTGCGAACGCGTTGAGTTGTCGGGCCCCAACTCAAGCCAATTGGCTGTCAGTCCATGACGAGCGGTTGGTTCTGGAGTTAGAGGCGTTGGAGATCTTTTGCGTTGATAAGCAATCATGTGCTGAAGCAGTATTGAATTGGAATGAAGTACAATATGACCTGGCTGATCGGATTTGGCAGGCATTGGATATGGATGTCCACATGAAGCAACTCATGATAGAGGCTCTGGATGGGTCAAATTCCTAATTCGTTGTGGAGGACGGATTACTTCAGAAAGATGGTCATCTGTGCGTCCCAAGTGTGGGCAATTTACGGGTGGAATTGTTGTACGAGGCGCATCATACTAAGTACTCGATTCACACTGGGAGCACGAAGATGTACCGCGATGTTAAGAAATTGTTCTGGTGGCCAGGACTGAAGAAGGATGTGGCGTTATACGTGGTGAAGTGACAAACTTGCGCCTTAGTGAAGGCAGAGTGCCAAAAACCAGGAGGATTCTTGAAATCCTTGCCTATTCCGGAGTGGAAGTTCGACGACATTACTATGGACTTTGTGCACGGGTTGCTAAGGTCGCAAAAGGGGAACGACGCCATTTGGGTGGTCGTAGACCGTTTAACGAAGGTGTCGCATTTCATTCCGCATAGGAAGGATGATCCGGTTGAGAAATTGGCAAAGTTATATGTAGACAATATTGTGCGGCTTCATGGTGTGCCCCGCAGCATCGTGAGTGACCGAGATGGGCGGTTCACGTCCAATGGTTGGAGGCTTATGCAGCAGATGTTGGGAACAAAGCTGAGTTTTAGTGCAACCTTTCATCCGTAAACGGATGGGCAGACCGAGAGGGTCAATAGGACAATGGAAGACATGCTTCGCATGTGTGTTCTGGACTTTGGAAAGCAATGTGAAGATCACCTATACTTGGTGGAATTCGCTTACAATAATATCTACCATGCGAGTATTCAAATGGCGCCCTTCGAGGCCCTTTATGGTAGAAAATGGCGCACGACGTTGTCCTGGTTGGAAACGGGTGAATCAAAGTTGTATAAGCGTCAAGAGGTGGAAGATGCTACTTTATTGGTGCGAACCATTCGGGAGAGGTTGCTAATCGCTCAGGACCGTCAGGCGAAGTACTATAATGCCAAGCATAGGAACGTGGAGTTCGCTGTGGGCGACTGGGTGTACTTAAAGATAAAGCCGTTCAAGGGTGTCTCGCGGGTGCGGCGATTGAAAAAACTAAGCCTGAGGTACCTTGGGCCGTTTGAGGTTCTGGAGCGGGTTGGCAAAGCAACCTATCGTTTGAAGCTATCAGTGGAGCTTAGTGGTCTACATGATGTATTCCATATATCGGTGTTACGGAAGGCGGTGCAAGAGCCTACGTAAGTGATCGCGGTCGATCAAGTGTCGGTTGATAGTGGGTTGATGACGAAGGTCAAGCCCGTGCGTATTGAAGACTCGGAAGTCAAGCGGCTACACAATAAAGAGATCAGGATGGTCAAGGTCCGTTGGGACAATTGCGGTCGAGAGGAGCTCTCTTGGGAGCGAGAGCAGACTATGCTTGAGGAGTACCCGGAGTTGTTTCATCAGGTACCATTTAAGTTTTATGTTTCTTTCCTTTATGTAATTTCGAGGACAAAATTCTTTTAAGAGGGGGAGAGTTGTAACGCCCCGAAACTCAAAAAAATGACGGGAGGCGTTTTGGGCCAAATCTAGTATTTGGCAGGGGGCACACGGCCTGAGAAACGGGCGTGTCTCAGGGCGTATCGAGCCCGTGTCGACGATCGGCCCAGGGAGTCGACATTTTCGCTCGACGATGTGTCGAGACAGGGAACACGGCCTAGGACACGGGCGTGTCCAAGGCCGTGTCGGGTAGTCGACGAACTTCGCTCGACGAAGTGTCGAGACAGTGAACACGGCCTGGAGCCCAGGCGTGTTCGGGTTTGATACGGGCGTGTCAAATAGGACACGGACGTGTCCAAGACCCGTGTGAGTCTCGGGTTATTTTCGGGGCTGTGTCGATGGGGGCACACGGCCAACCACACGGTCGTGTCAGTTGGAACACAGGTGTGTCAGATTATACACGGGCGTGTCGGGACCCGTGTAAGTTTGGTAACGCGTTGATTTTGACGGCAAATGAGGGACACAGCCCTGGACACAGGCGTGTCGCAAGCCGTGTTCGGCCCAGGTTTTACTTTTCAGCTATAAATCGTAGCCATTTGTTTCCTTATTTTGGGATCCGACGGTTGGGGGTTGTTCCTACTGGGATATACCCGGGATTGGGCCTTTGAAACCCTCATTTCTCTTGAGTGGTTATCTTTCTAAGTCTATAGAGGGGAGAGCAAAGGATGAAGAAGAAGCCTAGATCCGGTCACCGGCGGAGCTTCGGAGCTCCAAATCGCGAACCGACTTCGGATCTACGGAGGCAAAGAGAGTGTGGTGCTTTTAATCCGCTTACATTTCCATGGCGCCAAGGAAGAACGCTAGGGTAACGATCCTCTACTTGAGCATGTGAAGCTCTCCTTCTTTTGCATAGGAAGCCCGCTCTCGCGAGTTTGCGGTGAGTTTGAGGTGTTCCTTCGGGTAGATATGTAAAGTCCCTATTGTTTAGAGTCCGTATTCGAGAACGGACATAGGCATGATGTGTGAAGTCTACCCGGACAAGTTGGTCTGGATCGGTGATGTTGCATTGCATAAATGGCCAGAGAAGACTCCGTGCGAATGTGTGTTTTTTGGGTTTTCTACGTGGTAGATTGCAACAGGGAGCCTTGGGGATTAACTGCAAGGTGCACCCAAAAAACTGGGCAGATGCGTGATTCTGCCAACATGGTGGCCTAGGAGCCAACTTGAACATAACCAGGTTATGTAAAGTGTGTGACGGAAACGGGACTCGGGAGAAATTTGACCCGCGCATATGTTTTAAATTAACGTTGCGGTGTGAGGAACGGGTCAGGCGGAACCGTACCCGTTCTATGTCGTTCGGTGTGAGCCGTTGGCATAGATGAGGGTCTTCGACGGTCTATGGCTTAAATTGACGTGACCCATGCCGGGAAGACAAAATGCTCATAGTTTGGCCGTCAAAGTGGCGGCGGTGAGATCAGAATGTCTATGGCTTAAATTGACGTGACATCGACCGGTTCACCAAGAATGTGCCCTTAGTGCACGGCTTGTGTGGCCGTATGAGCCTACGCCTGTGATGTAGTGACATTGCTATACTGCTTGGTTATACTAATAAAGTGCATGGAAGGAGCATCGCTGCCCCGATTTTGGGGGCAGGATCGTTATAATTTGGTCAGCATTGCTGACCGTTGCCTTTATTTACCATCGTGCGGTGGATTGTTGCTTACAGGTGCTACTGGACCGAGCGGTCAATAGCGGGCTAAAGCCCAAGTTGCTGAGCCGGCCCTCGAAGGCCTAATCTTTGAGTGTTTTCTTTTATTCATATATGACCGGCCTACATGCCGAGGTTTGAAAACATGTAATTTGAGGAAAATAATTGTAAGGCCTTAAGGCCTGTACTTGTGTATTTGTACTTCATTTCTTTTGGGGGGTGTTTAGTGGACATTCATGTTATTTGTGCTGGGTTCTTTTAATTGCAACTTATAAAACTGCTTCCGCTAGAATGACTCTGTGTAGGACGTGGAAATGGTTGGATGGTTTCCATTGAGTAACCACCCGGTCTATCTGTGGTATATGGCGTTGGGCACCGGCCGGACCTACTGCTATATACTATGCGACAGATAGGGGGTGTTACACTGCGACACTCTTACTCTTGACGAGGAGGTCATCCACATAAACCTCCAAGTTCCTCCCCTTCTGCCCCTTGAAGATTTGATCCATCATTCTCTGGTAAGTCGCGCCTGCATTCTTGAGCCCGAAGGGCATCATCTTGTAGCTATAGCAGCTGTCGCTGGTTATGAAAGAGACGTTTCGACAGTCGGGGGGATGCATCCAGATCTGGTGATACCCTGAAAAAGCATCAAGAAAACTCATCACAGGAAACCCGACGGCGGAATCAACCAACGCGTCGATTTGAGGCAAGAGGTAGCAATCCTTCGGGTAAGCTTTATTCAACATTGAAAAATCGATACATAGACGCCAACCCCCTCCTGGCTTCTGCACCACTACAACATTGGAGACCCAACCTGGATACTTGATCTCCGAGACAAAACCTGCCTCCAGCAGCTTCTCTACCTCCTCCCTAATCGGCTCGGCCAGCATGGCGGCACTCTTCCTCTACTTATGTCGAACTGGAGCCATCGCAGGATCCAGGTTGAGGCGGTGACAAACAACATCGGCATCCACCCCTGGCATCTCGGCGGCACTTCATGCAAATACATCAACGTTGTCCTGCAGGCAAGCAGCCATCTCTATCTTCCCTTCTAGCGGCAGCGATCCTCCCACCTTCAGCAGTACCGGCTCTACTCCTCGAGAGATCACCTTTATCTCCTCCACCTCTTCAGCAGCACACAGTCCCTTCTCCTTCTCCAGCATCTCCTCCAGCTTCTCCACGTCACCCATCCAGCTGATGGTGCTGACGGCATTCAAGTAGCATTCCCTGGAAGTCTTGGGATCTCCCCTAATCCTGATCTGAACATCTCTGCGGCAGTACTTCAGGCACTGATGGTAAGACGACGGAACGGCCCTGAAGTAGTTGATGAGGGGTCGCCCGAAGATGGCGTTGTAACCGCTCAGCGTGTCGACAATGATGAAGCGGCATCGGATTGACGTCCCGCCGAGCATAACCAGCAGCTCCACTACTCCCTCCACCTCTTTCTTCTCTCCTAAGAAGCCAAAGAGCGGTCCATCTGCTGCCTTGACTCGGGACGCTTCCACCTGAAGCCCGACGAAGGTTCTTTTGAAGATGACATTCACCGAGCTACCGTTGTCCGCGAGGATTTGGTCGACGGTGAAGTCCTCGACGGCGACTTGAATAACCAAGGCATCATGGAAAGGATTCTCGTTCCCCAGCATATCTTCCTCCGAGAAGGTGATCTCCTCCAATGACGGCGGGGTCTGTGATGTCGAGGCGACGTTCTTTCGATAGATCTGGTGGAGACTCCCCCTGCGGGAAGCTCCAAGCCCGCCCCCTCCATTGATCACGCCTACATGCCCACCTCCTGGACCATGTATCACTTCCCCGCGACCTCCCAGGTCGACTCGATCCTCATTCCTCCTCCTCGCTGGATCTTGGAATGCCACCTGCCCCACCGGGGCCTCCTGCCCCTGCTGCTCTCTTTCTGCTGCTCCCGCCTCCAGCCTCCTCCCTGCTTCCCAGAACTCGGGGCAAGCCAAGGTCTTGTGCCCCTATACCCGATATTCTTCTCTCCTGAGAAGCCAAAGAGCGGTTCATCTGCTGCATGGACTCGGGACACTTCCACCTGAAGCCCGACGAAGGTTATTTTGAAGATGATATTCACCGAGCTACCGTTGTCCGCGAGGATTCGGTCGACGGTGAAGTCCTCGATGGCAGCTTGAATGACCAAGGCATCATGAAAAGGATTCTCGTTCCCCAGCATATTGATGCTAAAGATCACGGCAGTGAACCGGTCGCACAAGTAATATCAAATAGGCAAGTTTTCCCAAGTATCGATCTCTCAAGGAACACAATAAGGTGGAGTTAATTTCGAGGAGGACTTGAGATTGAAGTCCTTAGGTCGGCGGTAACGATGGGGGTTTTGATATTGCGGACAAAGAAAATAAAACACTATCAACTACTCCTATGCAAAGCCGTTATGCGATGCTTCGCCAGACGGGATGGAAGACTAGTCGGGCCGCTATGCACCGAATCACTATGCGGATGGGCGAGTAGGCTTGCGGATGAGGTGATTAGAACGGCGGAATGAGGGTCGTGAGCACCTCTTCACTACGCACGCCACTAGCAATTGCTAGTGCGGCAAGGGTGGATGGTGGTGGATGAAATATGGCGCACCTCAAGCAACTAAAGCTTAAAACAATACAGAATCACATAGACATGAATCTAATAAAGTTTATATCTAAAGTGCAACAACATCAATATAAATGGAGTTTTAACACACATATACAACAATAAAGGAAGAACAAGTCAATAGATCGACCGAATCTGAAGTCTTGCTGAGGATTCACGGTTGGAATCGTCGGGTTGTCAATCCGCATCCAAGCTCGGTCCTCAACTGCGTCCGGGGTAGAGAAGGGCTGTCACCACCTTCCAATGGCCCGTCTTCTTCATGTCACGATAGCGGACGGAAGTTGCAAGCTTCCCTTTGCTTGATGGCTATGACATTGAAGCTTGAAATGAACCCAAGAGATGATGAAGGAGGCCGAGAGGAAGCTCCGGCTTGGATTTGGCGGTGAAAGCTTGCCCGGAGCACCTCCCTAGGGTGGAAGATGATGAAAAACGGCGGAGAAGGCGAAAAACAGCGAAGAAATGTCGAGCGATCTCGAATTAGGGCGGAACCTGCGAATTTATAGATTGTAGAAATTATAATGCACACGACCAGTGGCGCACGACCAGTGGTTGTGCGCACTATGTCCAGTGGTAGTGCGTTTGCCCCAGCCAGAACTTGGAAAAATATGGAATCAATGCACACGATCAGTGGCGCACGACCAGTGGTCGTGCGCACTGTGTCCAGTGATAGTGTGTATACCCCAGGCAGATTCTGGAAATCAGGGAACATTGCGCGCGAGCAGTGGCGCACGACCAGTGGTCGTGCGCACTATATCCGATGAGCGTGCGCAGTATTCCTGCTTCTAAACGTCCCTGGAACACGCACACGACCCCTGAACCCAGAACTGATATGTGCAGACATTCCAGACGAGCACAAAACGGAGTACAAACATTAAAAGTACAAAAATACACAACCACAAGCCTAAGTGTGCACTTCCTATGGGAATATAGACAAGATGAAATATGAATGATAAAAAACTAAAAGTGAAGTGCAAACGCGTGAAAACTAGCCCAGATGAGTCCGAAAAATCCTATATAAATCGGACTCATCACATATCTTCCTCCGAGAACGTGATCTCCTCCAATGGCGGCTGGGTCTGTGACGTCGAGGCGACGTTCTTTCGATAGATCTGGCGGAGACTCCCCCTGCGAGAAGCTCCAAGCCCGGCCCCTCCATTGATCACGCCTACATTCCCACCTCCTGGACCATGTATCACTTCCCCGCGACCTCCCAGGTCGACTCGGTCCTCATTCATCCTCCTCGTTGGAGCTTGGAATGCCACTTGCCCCACCGGGGCCTCCTACCTCTGCTGCTCTCTTTTTGTCGCTCCCGCCTCCAGCCTCCTCCTTGCTTCCCAGAACTCGGGGCAAGCCAAGGTCCCGTGCCCCTCTACCCGATGAATATCGCAGTAGAGGGGAATCTCCGCCTCCTGGCACATCGCTCGCTGCTCCCTCCGGCGTCGTTTGTTGTCTTGACGAGCGATGGCCATTGTCTCCCTTCTTCCTCCTCCTCGGCCTCCCTCCTGCCGGTTTCCATTCCTCCTCTCTTCTTGGTACTGCTGCCTTGCTGGTCTCCATTGGGGGCAATTCTCCGGATACTGGAATCATCTTTCCCCCCTTCCTCCTTCCCGAGCTTCCGCTGGCCTTCTCTCTTCTTGTCTTCGAGGCCTCTCCTGCCTCTTCTCTTCAACCCTCCTGGGTTCCTCCCTCTTCATTCTCTCCTCTCTCCTTGGTTCTTCCTTCTTCATCTCATCTCGTCTTTTCGGCGTCCTCCTTGACTTCGACCCCGAAGGTCCTGCTCTCCCCCCTCCGTCATAATCTCCCAATCTAGCCTCGCTAAGAAGTCCTTGTTCTTCTCCTCCCCTCGAACAAAAGTGTTCGCCTTCTCTATCATGTCTTCGAAAGATCTCGGGGGATTGGACCCCATCTCCAGACTGAACAGTCCTTGCTTCAACCCGAACTTCAGGGCTACCATCAAGGTAAAGCTGTCCACTTCTACCTCCAAAATCTCCTCCTGAAAACGGTCGATGTAGTGACCCAATCTCTCGTGCTGCCCTTGGACGATTTTGAAGTGGGTCGTCGCTTCCTTCTTCCTCTTCTTCGATATCACGAACCTCACCATGAGGCCCCGACGCAGATCTGAGAAGTAGTACATAGACCCTGCCGGTAGCTGATGGAATCAATCCCTGGCGTTCCCCTTGAGGGTGATGGAGAAGAATCTGCACTTGAAGGCGTCGGACATGTTGCGGATGGAGACGATGTCTTCAAACCACTGGAGGTGTCTGACATGGTCGTCTCTGCCGAAGTAGTAAGTGAGAACGGGTTCCCTAAACCCTTCTGGAACTGGAGCGGCAAGGATCTCGTCACAGAAGGGGCTCCTCCCTCCCTGGCGGTGACGAGTTTCATCCTCGCCGGAGACGTTGTACTCGCCATAGTGCAGCGTATCTCTTCATCTCGCCGGTGAAATTAGATCCCGAAAAAGGACCCCCTGGCTACTCGTCGGGTAATGTCGCGACTGCAACAGTCGCTCTTCCCTTGCCCAAGCGGGCTCCTTTCCAGCTCGCCTCGGCGGCGCTTCTTCTTCTAACGGTGTCAGGCGACGGGGAGAAGTCGTCGTGACCTCGGGGCGCTGAGCGAACCCGGCGAGGATGGTTTGCTCGATCTTCTTCGCGAACTCTTCAAATGTGGCCACTATCACAAACTCGCCACCTCGCGTGGCGTCTCCTCCTCCCGCCGAGTTGCCGACCAACTCTCCTTGCTCGCCACCAATGACCATCTCACTCAACTTACAAACTTTCATCTTTGGCTGTGATCCACGCTCACCGCACCAAGTGTTGAAGCCAGGACAAATCCCAACCTCAGAATTCGGACCAAAGCCGCCTAAGGTTACTAGCTCACAAGCTAGATCAGACGGCTAGGGTGACTAAAACGACGAATCAGGTCAAACAGGACCCAAGATGTTACGGCAGGAAGGTCCCACCACGTACCCGGATGCTCGAAAGGAACAACCCCTTCTCAACCAAAGATGGCTGAACTGTGTACGAGGGAATCTAGCTGGCAAAGTCGCAAGATCGCGAGTTGCTCTCTAAGGAAAAGGAATCCAAAGACCCAGCTAGTATCTCGAAAATGAAGCGCACGAGTATCCTGTCGAGGATTTCAAGTGCCTCACCTCGTACCCCTGGGGTCCTATTTATAGGCAAATCCAAGGAGGGGGGTCATATTTATACCCCACCCCCTGGCGACTAGGCGACTTCCAGGGGAACTCGCACGGGCTGGGCGAGTATCTCGCCTCGTCGCCTACCTGGCGAGTATGCGAGGGGAGATCGCCTATACTCACCCAAGCCTTTCGCGATCTTGAATTCTGTCTTTGACTCCTGTCTTGACTTGTTGACCTGTCTTTGACTCCTCAACGAATACGGGTTGTACACCCGTGTCCTTCACGGGTTGGTGTTGGGCCTGTGTCGATGGAGGAACAAAGCCCACTACACGACAGTGTACTGGATGACACAGGCGTGTTAATCCGAACACGGGCGTGTCGGGTGCCCGTGTTCTTTTCGGGGTGCGTCGGTTTCGATGGCCAATGGGGAACACGTCCCTGGACACGGGCGTGTCACAGGCCGTGTTCGGTCTAGATTTTGGATTTCAGGTCCGGATCATGGTCGTTCGTTTCCTTATTTTGGGATCTAGTGGTATGGAAATGTTCTTGCTTGGATATACCCGGGTTTAGGGCTTAGAAAATCCCATTTTACTTGGGTTAGTCTCTTTCTAAAGTCTAGAGAGAGGGGAGAGCAAGACAGAAGAAAGGAGGCTAGATTCGGTTATCGGCGGAGCATCAGAGCTCCAAATCGCAAGCCGACTTCGGATCTACGGAGGCGAGGAGATTGCGGTGCTTTTTATCTGCATAGATTTCCATGGCGCCAAGGAAAAAAATGCTAGGGTAACGATTCTCATCCTAGGACATGTGAATTCCTCTTTTCTTTGCATAGGAAGCCCGCTCTCGCGAGTTTGCGGTGAGTTTGAGGAGTTCCTTCGGGTAGACATGAATAGTCCCCGTTGTGTACATATAGAGTCTGTAATCAAGAATCAAACATATATATGATGTGTGAAGCCTACCCGGACAAGTTGGTCTGGATCGGTGATGTTGCATTGCATGTATTGCCAGAAAAGACTCCGTGTGATTGCTTGTTTTTCAGGTTTTCTACGTGGTAGATTGCAACAGGGAGCCTTGGGGACTAACCACAAGGTGCACCCGGAAAATAGGGCAGATGCGTGATTCTGCCAACATGGTGGCCTGAGAGCCAACTTGCACATAACCGAGTTATGTGAAGCATGTGATCGAATCAGGACTCGGGGAAGCTTAACCAGCGCAGACGACTTAAGTTGACGTTGCGGTGTGAGCAACGGGTTAGACGGAACTATACCCGCTCTATGTGGTTCGGTTAGAGATACCTAATGTACGTGGTACTCGCCGTTGGCATAGATGGAGGGTCTTAGGTAGTGGCCAGAAAGACCGAATGCTCACGAGATATTGCCGTGCAAGGGACGGTGGTGAGTCAGCGGACTTGGACCGTGTTCACCGAGAATATGCCCTGAGAGCACGGGGTGTGTGGCCATGTGTGCTCACGCATGTGATGAAGTGTTTATTCACTATACTGCTTGGTTATGCTAACAAAGTGCATGGAAAAAGCATCGTCGCCCCGATTATGGGGGCGGGATCATTATAATTTAGTCAGCATAGCTGACCGTTGCTTTTGTTTGCCACTGTTGCGGCGGATTGTTGCTTGCAGGTACTGCGGAGCCGAACGGTAAATAGCGGGCTAAAGCCCAAGTTGCTGAGCCGGCCCTCGAAGGCCAAATTTTGAGTGTTTACTTGTTTTATTCATGTGTGATCGGCCTGCGTGCCGTGGTATGGAAAACATCGTAATTTGAGTACACTTTTGTAAGGCATTAAGGTCATTGTACTTGTGTATTGTTCATCATTCCTATTGGGTTTTGTAGTGGACATTCATGCTTGTTGTTGAGTTCTTTTAATTGCAACTTTTAAAATTGCTTCCGCTAGAATGTACTCTGCGTAGGACGTTGATTCTTAGTTCAATGGTTTCCATTGAATAACCACCCGGTCTGTCTGTGGTATATGATGTCATGTAAGACCCCTCCCCCTTACCAAGGAGTTAACCCGGTCTTATGCCCAGAACCGCCGTATTATGGTGGCACTAACACACGGGTTAGCCGACACCGCAACACGCCGATTTTGCCGGATAGAACGATCATAAAACATGTTGTCCAAAAGACAGTAAGAAGTAAAAGCAGTATATGAGGCAACCACTAGTCCATAAGTCACAGTAATATCACATAATAAATAGAGTACATCAGTCCAGCATGAGATATATAAAATAGAGAAAAGGGGCTTATGCCCAGTACATAATGACAAACATCTCTCTCATAAATGACAACAAGCGGAAGCTACACAATCCTCAGAAGACTTGTTCCACCTGACATCGGGCTGCAGTAGTAGTAGTAGATGGTGGTGGTATCAACTCCTCACATCCTGCCATCTCGTCCTGCTGGTGCTCCATCTTCTAGAGCTCTTAAAATGTTTGGTCACACCGACCGTTAGTTTAAAAGACTAAGTCGTTTCCTCCGCACCTCGCCCCGCAACTCCTAGGCACCGGGCGGGAGGACGAAGCAGAGGTCAACAAGGGGCAAAACAAGGAAGCAGGTGACCATGGAACTATACTAACAAATATATGTACATTAATATCTCTATTCTAGCAGTTATATATATATATATATATATATATATATATATATATATATATATATATATATATATATATATATATATATATAACACGTGTAAAGTAAGTAAGCAGTACTGAAAGAAGGGTGCAATAAGTAAAGTAAAGAAAGAGCAGAAAGTAAACTATCTACCGCTACACTAACATCACAAGAGTACCTTAACTTATATGAATGCTCATACAAACTTATAAGTTAAGGTTTCAGAAATATAACTTATCATATAAAAGTGTCCATACTAATTTATATGATAAGGATCCATGGTGCGTATGACCTAAATATGTATGTATGTTATGTATGCTGGTTATGATTCATGCAAGTGCAACTCACACACACGACTCTGTGATCACAGACCTTTAGTTCCCACTTTTTGGAGCTAGCATCACTCTCTGGTACCACCGTTGTGGCAACGACAACAGTGGAGCAGGCGTCTCCACTCCTAGGCGGGTATCACACTACCAGGCCTAGACCTCCCATATGCCTCTATACACGTCCTAGGTGCACTCTAGAGTCTCTGCGTACTATTTGCTGGCTACCCACCGATCTTTTTGGTCGAGTGTGCGTTTTCGGGGATCGTCCTCCAGACCGCAGTGTAAAACAACCCACCGGCCCCTCAAACCATCACACATCGCCAGAGCCACCATACTGCCATCGGTGTGACGATTGGCCCAGTATCGCATGAACCGCCACAAGTTTATGCACATACAAGATATTCCAACCCGAGCCTCCAGCTCGCAGGACCAAACCGTCCTGAAACCCTCCAACCCATCACGGGTGAGATTGCATATTAGTGTCTTAGTTCTGAATCCCTCCAACCCTCCACGGGTGAGAATGCACATTTGTGCGTTTATTCAAATCCCTCAAACCCATCACGGGTGAGAATGAACCACAATGTCTTAACCTATTAGACTACTCTTGTCTAGTGTTAGTGATACCTAGTAGTTTAGGGTTAATCCCAGGACTGCCTAGGGCATGCCCGGTGAAGGGCTCTCGAGGGCACTAGGAACTACGATGGCTGAATCCCAAAGCTCCATTTCTCAAGGATATTTACTCTTATTAGTGTCTACCCCTTGTTCATATTTCGCTCTCAAAATTACTCTGGAGTAATCCTAGTGACTTAAGATGTTAATAGAAGGGTGGCGGTCTTTCGTCGGCCTTTATCATAATTACTATCCTAGGACTTGCGCTCCATCACTCGTGACCAAGAAATGACCTATAGTAGACCAACCAGAGTTTATTCTCCCAAAATAATTACCATCTGAATGTTTATTCTTATCCCCCTGTGGTCATATTAATATATACTATCTGAGCTATGCGCAACCCATGACCTACTACCACCCATAAAGTACGACTTCCAAATTCTTGGCCAAAGTGACCCTAACCATTTTTCATGGGATGGTATGATATGTGATATTGATTATGTGGAGTTTTCACTATTTTACTAAATCATATGACCCTAAATTAAATCCTTTAATTAAGTGGCCTATGTCACTTTATACAAGAAGTACTATATCAAATGATCTCCCTGGTCTACTAAATTTTCCTGATGATCATCTAAGCTAATTATGACTGGTTTCAAAGAATTGTAATTTTCTCATTTCTATTTCCATTTAAATTTTATTTAAAGATAAATCCATGAATTGATCACTTTACAAATGAAGTACATTAAATATGTCTCTAAAACTTCCAGGAAAATTACTGCATATGTAAATTGCTGAAATAATACCAAACACAAAATTTCATAGCCCTAGACAATAATTTGGTTCACCAAAATTCAAATGTCAAATATAACAAAAATGTCATTCATGGGATTTTAAATCTATGAAATATTAAGAAAATTACACAATGTCACAAGCATATAATCAAATCATTGGAATTTTTTCCAAAATATTTCTACTATAATTTCCATCATTTTTAAAATAATTTTCATAAAGGGCAAAATTGTAAATTCTACAAAATTCCAAATATAGTCATCTAACAAACCCATAAAATTTTCCAAGGGTTAAATATGACTTCCTTGAGTTCTTTACAAAATTTGAGAATTTTAATCATCAATAAACCCTATTTTCAAATTTTTATTCTAAAATGGCCTAATAATCAAAAATTCCAAATAATGGGATTTTTGATCCCAAAAATCTCATTACTCCTGTTGAAGGTATACTTCACCCTAATAATCCTCTGACCAATATTTCATAGACTTTTCATGTTCCAAATGGGCTAAGTCCCCATTATATAGATTTTTGCTAAATGCACCCCAAGCCTATATACATCAAACTCATGCAAGTGGGTTTACCCAACATGCAGAGGCCCAAAGAGTCTGAACTTTTTATCATGGTCAGATATTGACCAAATGTATATGCCACCAAAAGTTGGGGCCATTTGGAGTTGTATTTCTCCAAATATTCAATTAATTTAATTATATGTATTTTCACAAAAACTATAGGAAAATTTCTTCCCAAAATTCTCATATTTTTACAGGGTCTAAGTTTGTCCTAATCAAGCACATATCCAAAATTTTGGGTCATGTGGACTGCTGGTTTGGCATGGGCATTCAATTAAATTTCCGCCCTAGCCTAGGACCAGTCCTAGTAGATTGGTCCTACAAGGAGCTCTGCTACTCCAAATCTCAATTTTATGGTGGCAAATGGAAGGTAACACTTAGGCCTACAATTTTTATTTTGATGTCTGGATCTGAATTTGCCTTTAAGATGTCTATTTTTAACATGCAAGTTCTATATAAAAGTGTGACATATGATTTACTATTCATAACAAAATAATCCATTAATCAAATCAAATCTGATGGATGGCATCCGTTCATCGTCCCCAGGTGGCCAACGGCTGCGATTTCTTCTTCCTGGGCCATAGTTGCTGGCAAATTCCGGCCACCTGGGCCGGCGCCACCGCCAGCGATTATTGCCACCACCTTCGTTGAGGTGGTGTCTAGCGTTTCCCGGCAGTGCGGCTGCCGGAGGCGGCTCCTCCGGCGATCCTGAGCAAGAAGAGAAATCTCAGATTTTTGCTCTCTGCTCACATGGTATCGGGCTCAATTGAGCCCGATGTCTCTCCTAGTCGATCTAGAATTCTAGTACGGTGAGAGGTGAGGTGAAACAAAACAAAATTGAGGCTTGGCGACGAGTTTGGCGGCGGTGAGCCATGGTTAAGCTTGCTCCGGCGAGTCCTTCCTGTTTCCTAGTTTCTCCAGTAAAAGAAGTGCTCCAGATGTCGATTTCCACTCGCCTGAGCTCACTGAAGGTGATGGTGGGCTTGCTTTTGGCTGGGGGTGACTGTGGGAGAAGTTGAAGTTAGGGGGGTGGCCGACCAAGCATTGGAATCTCCTCATGGCCACCAGATGTCCCTAAATCCTTCCAGTTTGCAGGAATATCCCTGAGAAACTCAGCCAGCTGCTTGGGCAGGGAGAAGGAGGGCCACATGGCCACCATTTCCTTTCTCCCTCTCTTCTTTCTCCTCTTTTCCCCCAAAAATTCCAATTTTACCCCATGCATGTGTCCTCTATCCTAATTCAGAGGGGTAGGGGCAGTCCTTGGCCTCTTTGGCTGGTCATGAGCCTTAACTAATGGGCCTAGCCCATGGGGAGTGGGCTTGGTTCATTCTTTCCCCAATTTAGGCTTCAAGTTGACTATGTTGACTTTGAGGGTTGACTTGGTCAACTTGATGTGTGGGCTGACCCCACCTGAAGGTCATGGGCCCTATGATACCACCCAACTTGGGTTGGGTCATGATGGTGCCCCACTTGGACTATTTGGGCCTTTAGGTGTGGGTTTGACTAAATTAAGACTAGGGTTGACTTGGGTCAACTCTAGTCAATTGTTGACCTTGTGACATGGCTTATGGTTCCCTTAGGTTAATGTTAGGGTTAGGGATGCAGTGGTGGAATCAATGTGTGGCTAGGTCCCCAATTTGGGGTTGGTTTGACTTAGACTACCTTGGGCCCTGTTGTGGGCCCCATGTGACTAAACCCTAATCCCATGGTTCAAACCTAGCCTAAACCCATGATCCAGCACATGCCCTAACCCAACCTAAGTAGAGGGGTCTAATTGCAAGTGGGATGTTACACGTCGGGCCCCAGCCGAACCTACTATTATATGTTATGCGACAGATAAGGGATGTTACAGTACTAGAAATGACACTTTTGAAAGAGATTGAGCTGCCCCCAAGTGGATACTCGTCAAGTCCATGCCTACCTAGTACCTTGCCCAGCCTTTTGGTTGTCGAAGGGAAGTTTCTCCCAAACTTCTCGGTGCGTGATGAGACCTCCCTGCTGGAGCAATTAGGGTGTGCTTATAGATAGTTTTCTCTCTCCCGTGATAACCATTTGAATTGTGGCGTCAGACCGCAGAATCAATAACCTTAGGCTATCTTGATCTGAATTATGTAGGGAATTTTCTCGGCTTCAACATAAGATAAATATTGTTTATGTATATTTGAGCACATAACGAGTTCAGGGTCTTAACGAGTCTGGTTCAGATACCAGAATATTTGATACCTGTATTAAACCTAAGGTTTGCCTATAAACTCAAGTTGGGGGCAACGAAAAAATAGTTTCACTTTCACCACCACCCGAAATATTTTGAGCGACCTAATAAATTATTATAAATATCATCCCGACGGGCCCGACCTCATGTGGCGGCCATGCTGCAAAACATTATGAGGTAGTGACTAACTTTAGATTTTTGTTTCATCAAATATGTCCATACTCATCTACTGTAGTCATCTAGGATGGTAAATAAATAATGCTCCCCCCCAAAGAATGATGAAACTTTGTAACCACCTCATATATCACAATGTATTAGATCAAAACTAGCTGTAGATTTTATTGAACTAATGGGAAAATGTGATCTTGTTTATTTGGCTCTCAAACAAGCGTCACAATACATTATTGATATTAATAGAGTTTTGTCGAATCTCTTTGACCTTCTCATTTGATGCATGCCCAAGTCTCTTGTGCCAGATGTTTGAAGTAGCCTCTTTATTAACAAACATTGCCACACCACCATCTCGCACTAGTTCTAAGCGGTAAAAGCCATCATGCTGCCTACCCACTCCAATCAGCTTCCTCATAGGTAAGTCCGACATCACGCAAAAATCCGCAACAAAGGTTAGTGCACAATTAAAACTTCTCGTAAGCTTGCTTACTGAAATAAGATTGCATTTGAAGTCAGGGATGTGCAAGACATGATTTATTTTCATCCCATTTGGAAGATTTGCCCTCCCAATATTCTTCACCAAAATTGTGTCCCCATTATAGGCAGTTCATCCAAGGCCCCAACCTTCTCAACTAACAAATTGTCTTGACAAGTTATGTGTTTCGTTGCCCCAGAATCTATTATCCACGACATGTTGCAATTGAGATTACCTGTCATGTTAGCAATTGGAGTGGCTGCGGGTTCGACCTGGAATATGACTTGTGTTGGACAGAGCTGTGAGAGAGCTTATGCTTGATTCAACTTGAGCGGCTTTTGATTGTCATCTTCCTTTCTCCTTCTTGCTGTTGGAGTTGTGGAACACTTCCGGTCCTCTTGTTTCTCACACCGGGTTCGCCCACATGAGGTTAGAGGAATCGAAGTGTGAATCCCTCCGACATATCCGGCGCCGACGACAGCGGGGTCCGGGGGTGGCAGCCCCCGACGGAGGTCCCGCGGGCAGGGGTCCAGGGGACAGCGTCCCCGGTGGGGGCTCGGGGGCAACACCCCCGAAACAAAATCAGTTTTGGGTTTTCCCGGGTGTGCGGATATCAGCCCGTTTTCGCACTCACCCTATTTAAGATCTTTTCCCGTGTTTAGGAAGAGAAGGTTCTTAGGTTTTCTGCTGGGAGTGCTTTGGATGCGCATACGAGGCTATTCGTGGAAGTGCGTTTCCGGCGGTGGTTCCTCCAGTTCTTGTCCAAAGGAGATTGAGAGAAGGTAGGATCGGTGAGATCCTTGTACCCTTTGTAATCGTTTTTTATTTTGGAATACAAGAAGGAAAGGAGGAAGGGAGAGAGGATGTAGCCCTGGTTTTGGGTGAACCTCTGTAAATCTTGTTGTTTGCGGTTGCTTGTGGTTTGTTTGCTTGTTTTTTATTTGCTTTTTCCGTTCGAATCGATCTTCTCGGCGCTCCGGATTTCCTTCACTTGCTTCCTTCGTGCGCCTTCGTGTTCCAATTGGGAGGGTATCCAATGATTTCAAAACATTGGTCAGTGTTGTGCCCCAACTTGTTGCAATGTCCACACTTTGGCTTCTCCTTTCTCCAAATGTTTCAATATCCATTTTCTTTATGTGCCTGAAACGCTACAGCCTCTACGGTGGGCCTTCGACTCCCCGAGATTTGTCTTTGTTACTCGTCCTCCGCTACCAGGTGATAAGAATGATCTAAGCCTATCATCGGTTTGGTGCTTAGGATCGGAGTTTTAACGATGTTGAAGATATCATATAGTCCCACGAGAAAGTCATAGAGTTTTTCTCTCTCTTATTGCTTACAACGACTTTGCAATACCGCAGCTGCATCCATTGCACGTACACTCTTGGTGTAATATGAGTATACCGACAACTTTTCTTGCCGGAGGAAGGTAATTGCTTGCCTTATCTCATAAGCCCGGGGAGCCCTCCCCTTCCCAAACCTCTCTTCAAGATCGACCCAAATTTCTTGGGCCGTTTTAACATATCGTACGTTGTTTTTAATGTCTTTGTCCATAACGCTCTTCAACCATCCCTTTACAATGGCGCTGAGTCTGTCGTCGGCATAGGAATGGTCTCATCGACAAAACCAATTTTATTTTTGGCGAACAAAGCAATGCTCATGTTGTTCACCCATTCACCGTAGTTTCTACCGTTGAGTAGCTCGCTTGCATAGAATTGACCCGGATTGTCCGTGGCATGTATGTAGTAAGAGGACATTGTGTCCATACCCCTTTGCTCGATCGCAGAAGGAACGACCTCCATGTTTTCTCCCTTCGCATGGGCAGCCATCGATATCGGCACTAGAGAAGAGACAGCGACAAGGTTGTAGAATAGTAGAAGATCTAGCAATCTCGCTCTGATATCATGAAGAAAATTTGTAGGCAAAAATGAATAGATTTATTCATCTTTAGCATAGTATATATACATGAGATTTGTATAAAAATGAATGAATAGATTATTTTACATGGTGACTTTTATGAGTGTGCTATTTAGAAAATGAATCAAGGAGGAGAGCTGTCATATTTATGAAGATGAATGAAAACCTTCCATTTACACAGTGAGTCTGAATACATTCCATGAGGAGCCTTTCTTGAATTGTGCTTTTTCATGAAGGTCATTTTTGAATTATGTGATCGTAATCTTGTCATTCATCACGCGTTCTCGCATCAACGCTTGTTTTCTCGTATATTCATTTTTTCTGAGTGTGTTTTCTACTAAGAAATCATGTATCTGCCCGAGTTAGCATTTTTCGTCATGGCAGATATTTTTCGTCTGGGCGGGCATTTTTCGTCTGGCTGCGTATTTTCCGTCCGACAGTACATTTTTCGTCCGACCATGCATTTTTCTTTCGAACGCGCATTTTCAGCCAGAGCGCTTATTTTTCGCCCACGCTCATATTTTCGACCAAGGCGCATATTTTTCATTCAAACACACTTTTTAAGGTGTATAACCCGTAATTCGTCGAGATTAGAAGTACTCAAGAATACGACTATTCACAAAGCATTGAGCGAGCAGAGACGAACTTGCGCGAACAGATGCGAGCTTGGGCAAGCAGAGACGAGCTTGAACGAGCAGAGACGAGCTTGTGCGAGTATGGACGAGTATGAGCGAGTAGACCCATACTAATCGCTAGCAGATGCTGGATACTCGTTTATACCCCCCAGGATTTCTCAATAAATAGACCCTCAGAGGTACTAGAAATGACACTTTTGGAAGAGGTTGAGCTCCCCCCAAGTGGATACTCGCCAAGTTCATGTCTACCTTGTATCACACCCAGCCTTTTGCTGCGAAGGGGAAGTTTCTCCCAAACTTCCGGGTACGTGGTGGGACCTCCCTACTGGAGCATTTGGGATGTGCTTATAGATATATAGTTTTCTCTCTCACGCGATAGCCATTTGAATTGTGACATTAGACCGCAAAATTAGTAACCTTAACCTGTCTTGATCTGAATTATGTAGGGAATTATCCCGGCTTCAACATAAAACAAATATTGTTAATGTATATTTGAGCACATACAAGTTCAGAGGTTTAATCGGTCTGATTCAAATACCAGGATATCCGATACCCGTATTAAAGCTAATATTGAAATATAAAACACAAGCTGAAGGCAACGAGAAAGTAATTTCACTTTAACCATCACCCAAAATATTTAGAGCCACCTAACAAATATTACCCCGGCGGCCAAGCCTCATGTGGCGGCCATGCCTGTCACTAGTTGTTTTAATATATAAAAAAATAGATATTGTAATGCAGCAGTAAATTCCCTTCACTTATTAGTCGCAATCATTCAACTATGTCGTTACGACAACCTCAGCTGGGTAGAGTAAATAACCAGCAACCCTAATTCATTGTTCCCCCTCACACTTCCGTCCCCAACCTCACCCTCTTCTCTCTCCGATCCGATCGCCGGCGATCCCCACCACCATCTCCTCCTCCTCCCCCCACCCACAGTTGCTCCCGCCTCCTCATCCGTCACCGACACCACATTCTCCGACACCGCCTGGCGCAGGATTCCCCGCCGATGGACGCCTCTCCCGGCGCCGGATTCCCCGCCTACCCTTCCTACTACAGCAAGTTCAACTCCGTCCTTAACGCCGGCCTCCTCAACCCCATGTCGCCTCCCCCCATCGACAAAACCCGATCCAGTCCCACCCTCTTCGACATGATGGCTAACGAGCAGGAATATCACCCTAGGCCCGGCGCCCTCCCCTCCACCGGCCAGATTCTTCCCCACGGGAGGAACGGGGATATTATTTCCATTTCCGCCCAGGATCACCAGATCTTACTTCAGGAGCGCGTTGCAGAGATCCTCGGAAGCTGCAGCCCCGGGAACCAATTCAACGAACAGGACACCGGCGACGTCCGCCTCACCCTGAGCTCCAACGAAGGCCTCTCCATTTCTCTCACTGTTCACCGCCACATCCTCGTTGCCCACAGTCGATTCTTCGCCTCCAAATTATCCGATCGCTGGTCTAAGCAGCAGCGATCACTCCCCCACCTCGTCGAAATATCCGATTGCGACGACGTCGAGATCTACATCGAGACTCTTCGTCTCATGTACTGCAAGGATCTCCGGCGACGTCTAATGAAGGAAAACGTCTCCAAAGTTCTCGCCATTCTGAAGGTATTGATTGATATACGATCCGCCTAATTAGTTTACCTCCATTTTCGACCTGCCTAATTAGCTACCCTACACTAGGTTTCGGCGGCGATTTCATTCGATGCTGGGGTTTTATCTTGCCTGGAGTATCTGGAAGCCGCCCCTTGGGCTGAGGACGAAGAAGAGAAGGTAGCCTCTGTACTTTCTTTGCTCCAGCTCGAGAGCTTCGGTGTAGGAGAGGTTCTCAAGAGGGTTTCTCTTGAAATCGGCCCATCTTCTACAGAAGAATCCAATGTGACTGCCGCCGGAGCAGGAAACTGTGAAGATATCCTTCTCTGCCTCCTTCATGTTGTTCTTGAAGGGAAGGATGAAAAGGCCAGGCGGGAGATGAAGGCCCTCGTCTCCAAGATGCTCCGGGAGAACAACAGCAAGAGAAGCAGCTCCAGCGATCTGAGCAAACAGTCTCTCTACTCCGCCTGCAATGGCTGCCTGAGCCTTCTCAGGCTGCATTTCCTCCGCGCCGCCTCGTCGGACTTGGCCGAAGCTGCCCAGATCGCCGTGCAGGCCGATAACCTCCATTGGTTAATGGACATCATGATTGACCGGCAGATCGCCGACGAGTTCCTGCGAACATGGGCGGCAGAGGTAGAGCTCGCCGACATCCACCCGCAAGTTCCCGTCGTCCACCGATACGAGGTTAGCCGGATTACAGCGAGGCTGTTCGTCGGCATCGGTAAGGGTCAGATTCTGGCGTCGAAGGAGGTGAGGTGCATGCTGCTGCAAACATGGCTGCAGCCATTCTACGAGGATTTCGGGTGGATGCGGCGAGCCTGCAAAGGGCTCGACCGCCACCTCGTCGAGGACGGCCTCAGCAACACGATACTGACGCTTCCATTGGCGATGCAGCAAGATATTCTTCTTGCCTGGTTCGATCGCTTCCTCAACTCCGGTGACGACTGCCCGAACATACAGCGGGGCTTTGAGGTGTGGTGGCGGCGCACATTTTGGCGCCGGAACGGCGAAACCAGCCGGCCTCCCCAGCTTAGAATCTCAGCTGCCTGTGAGAACTCTTCCTGATTGCATTAAAATAGTTGCTGATGCTGTTTCATTTAAGCCTTCTGGTTCTATCTTTTCTTTCATCTTTTTTTTTTTCAATCTCATATTCTCCTTTTTGTTCTTAGTTTAATTGGTGAATGCATCCTAGGATTTATTCCTTTTCTTCTTCTCCATGGCTCCGTTTGGGAGGGCTTATTTTCACCGGTCAAGCGGTCACGACCAACCGCATTAACAACGCCCATTTCATGCGATCGTGACCGCTTGACCGGTGAAAATAAGCCCTCCCAAACGGTGCCCATGTGTGTTTAAGTGCGGGTAGAAATGAAGTGAGGGGAGAGTTAGTTTTTTTTTGGTATAGAAGACACTCTTGTTATAAGGAATGAAATTACTGCTCAATATAGCCTTAAGTCATTATAAGGAAATCCTGCAACAATAAAGGAAATAGCTTAAAGCAGAATATTCACATTCTTTTCATATATTCAGCCATTATGTTCTTGACACAATTAGGTGTAGGGGTGTGCAAAAATAAAAAAAGAATTGAGAACCGGGGCGAAGCCAAACCGAATTGAGCGGTTTGGGTTGGTTCTCATGAGCCTCAGTTTGATTACGGATCCACAAAACTTAGAACCGAGTAGTTCGGTTCTGTTCTCGGTTCTTATGCTCGGCTAGTCTAGAACCGATCCGGAACCGATTATTGAAAGTACACTTGTGAATTTATGTAGTTATCAGAATAAAATTTGATTCAATTAAATTGTTATTTAGTGTGATTTATTAGTTTGTGAGTACTTTATAATGATTGAATTTATATGCAACTATATAACATTTGAACAATTTAGTTTTATAATTTGTGTTTAATCATTAAGAATATTTAGTGGGATAAAGGCTTGAGTGTTGTTGTTGTCATAATCATTAGGAATGCTTATATATGCATAAGGGAGTTATGCAAAAAGAATTATGAAGTCTGAGTAGAACACAACCAAACTGGAATCGGACCGAGTTTTGCGGTTCGGATCTGGTTCAATATCTTGGGTAGTTGGGTATATGGATCAGTTTCAGTTCTCAAAAGTCAGAACCGAATCTACATGAGTTGGTTCTTAGTTTTGGGTGGAACCGATCCGAACTGACCCAAGTTATACCTCTAATTAACTGTTTCTTTACTCTTGTAAATATATTTCCATAAGTAAAATAACATCACCTTTATTCCATTCTATATATTTGTGGAAATTTGAATGAAAGAGAGAATTCAAACTTCCTTCAATTGTGCTAAAAATGGAAGGAGGAAAGCCTTTCTGCTGTGGAAAGAGATTGTTTTTTGTTTCCTAATTCAATACTTTCTTTTGACATGCTCTTATGGTGGAACATGAATGCACTTCAAAAAGAGAAAAGCTTAGAAAAGAACCTAAAAGTCAAAATTATAAAGGCTCTGTTTGGAGGGACTTATTTTCACCGGTCGAGCGGTTACGATCGCATGAATCAGACCTTAATTATGGTCCGATTCATGCGGTCGTAACCGCTTGACCGGTGAGAATAAGTCCCCCAAAACGGAGCCAAAATGTGTCTCTAAATTATACCTAATTTTTGAGATCAATCCTTCTACTTTCATTTGGATCAAATCTTTGAAAATATGAAAATTCATGGAAAGTATGCTCACCACTATTCTCCTAGAGATTACACCTTCAAAATTAATTCATGAACAAAACAAAAAGAAAATTCATGGTCCGATTTGGTGATGTTTGTATGACGTTGCATCTAGATTTTTAAGACGTGGGATCGCGACCATAGTGTCGTTGTAATGCCATTTTTCATGAGGACAGTGGATGTCGAGATTAGGGCGAGGAAGGTATGGGGAAAAACCCTAGTGATTGAATGTGATGCCAAGGTAGTATATTCTTTGAGCTTTTGTGCTTTAGGAGCGATAAAATCTCCATACTCTATTGACAAGTTCCCGTGTGGGTTGATACTCCGAGTGCAGGTAACGGTCCAGTGGGGTTAGAAAAAATAATTAAGATTGGCATGCTCAGTTGACAAGTCCCCGTGGTGCTGATATTTCATGTGCGGGTAGTAGCACTAGTGCGGCCATCAAAGTCTGTTGCAACGCTCTGCGTGTAACAAACAATATAAAAGTATGTTCGGCGGGGACCTCACGTCATATTGAGCGCACGTGCTAGGTGTTACATGATGATAAACAATAACACACAACAACTCATAACCGAGTACAAAACTAGCGAAAGCATTTTATTCAAAACAAACCCTGAATGTACACAAACACTATAGAAATGTAATATACAGTGAATGTCTTGACTTTATGGCCTTACAAGCAGTTGAAAAGTAATATAACTACATGATTTACATCGGTGTGCAAACCAACAATATATGAAAGCTATAGGCTTCATTTGTTTCGGCGGTGGCGGGTCGATCCGACGGGTGGAAACAGAGTGTTCGAAACAGAGAGGAGGGGTGGTTGCTCCAAACGGAGCTTTTTGAGGCGTTTCTCAAGGCGGGCGGATGGAAACGGAGCAAACGCCGCCGGAGGTTCATTTGTTTACCCTCCTTTCGGCGGCATTTGCCCGAAACGGAGCAGCGAAACGCCCAAACAAATAGAGCCATAATAACACTTGGGCCTTCGAGGGCCAGTTCATCTTTGGGCTCCTTGCCTGCTGCTTCCTGTTCGGCTCGTCAGTACCTGAACTATCCACAAATAAGCGGTAAATGAGGGTCAGCTTTAGGTTGACCACAAATTGTGTTACGATCCCACCCTCCGGCCATCCTAGCCGACTGTGGGGCGGTAGTAGCACTTTCTACATGCAAGTCGTACAAACACTATATATATGTATATCAAATGAAAGTACAAATACTCTAAACATAGTGAAATTTCAAGCACAATCAATTTGTCTAGGTTGAACATCAAAGTAACTGAACCTAGATATGCATATGATGTTGGTTGGTCTACTCAAAGGTTTCTTCAACCGCCTAAGCACGAGGCTAACAAACACCACATTACAAACGTTGGTACGCACGGCCACTCGAATCATGCTCTCAAGATATGTTTAGGTGAACTCTTACACGAGCAGTTCCACAAATCCAAGTATTGCCAACTCGGATTCCATTTGAGCATTTTATTAGTCAAGCACGTCAGTATTGACTCTTTCCCATGCTAACAACGAGCTCGAGCTGAACAATATGGTGTGAGTTTGGTTCAGCTATTGCCCGCTGTTCAAATCATCATGTATAGACAAACACAATGCAGGAACGGCTTTATCTCGGTCCTATCTCATTTCATCAAAACACGCAACGCACCTAATCCACTTGAGAGGACATGGACTCCATGATCACAACCATCGTAGGAGGGTCAAGTGATGTCCATTACAGATAAGTGGCAAAGGTTTGCATTCTACCACCACAACAATGGGGTTTCTACTAAGTGCTTCAAGAACACCCTTAGTCCAACCTCTCGCAACACAATAATGCATTTCTTGGAGTCTTCTCCAACACACAAATCAAACATCACTAATTTAGACCAACAATCGCAGATGCGATTCACTCAACATGCCTAAATCTGCAAACCAATCGGATTTCTATGTGCAATAGATATTGGAGACAGACACAGTTGATCCAGTGGAGGTCATACACTCCGCTAATCAGCAGAAGGGACACAACCAAGCAAGCATATTAACATTAAATGGTACAAGCACGTCCTAAGTCCAGAGAGAAGGATCGTTACCCTTGACGATCGTTTTAGCGCCATGATTCAGAAGTCCAATCAGATAGAAAGAACCGCACCAGACTAATCTCCGTGGATCTGAAATCAGGTTGCAAATCGAAGCTTCAAAGCTTCAACAATGGCAGATTCAAGTTCTCCTTCCTCTTTCTCTCCAAATCAACTTATCTAAAATTCTTCAAAAGGATAAGAAATGAAGATAAAGTTGCTGCCAATACCTTTAGTATTAAAGGGTGGATTGATCTGAAACATTTGATCAAGGTCCATAAAGGATCGGACAACCACGATGCAAATTTTACAAATATGTTTCTACCGGCTACCGCCCGTCGTTAGCTAGTTACCGCGTCGCGGTAGTCCTAGAGGTGGTGGATCTTATTTGGCACCTCTTAGCGAATTTGCTTAGACTACCTACCGTCGGCGGTAGCACTACCGCTCGGTGCTAGCCATCTACGCAAATGAGCCTCGTCTTGACATTTAGTCAATCGCCTTGACCTCTAGCCGATCGTCCTGAAGGTTCCACTACCGCCAGCGGTAGCATCGTATCACCCAGCATTAGGATTCGACTTGACGTTTATGCACTAATTGGGCTCTTCGATTAGACCTCCCTTGTCTTTAGGTCGACTGCTACTGTCGGCGGTAGCACTATCACCCGACCCTAGCTTTTGCAACCGAATTGCTTTGTTTTCTTAGTGTTGGGAAAACATGAGTGTTACATATGTACCTCGCTGTTGTGTGATAGTGTGCACCATAAATGAATTATGAAATGTGAATATGTGGTGAGGCTATGTTAGATTCATACACGCAATGAGGTGTCGTGAGTGATACCTGATTGCATACATATTGCATTAGTATGTCCATTTATTTAATGCTTAACATAGACACATGCTTGATGCTTATGACATAAACTTGTTGCGACCAACTCGAGGCTCCTTCAAACCGGTCTAGATTGGACCGTTTTAGCACGAGAGAAGTTGAGCACGCAAACAAACAAAAAAAATAAGACGTTTGTCAAAAAGTATTTTTTAACCCGGAAAACCCCGGAAAGGAGTGAAAACAACGTGGTCGGATCTATGCTGACCAAACTTCCACTATTCTTGGGTGTTGTTACAGAGCTTTTAAAGAATGCGAGGGTGACATGTCGCTCATAGTTACAATTGTTGGGGAAGAGAGAGAGAGAGCTAGGCTCGGAGGTTGACAAGTCACCACTCATAGAGCTAAGTCCTTTGCTTGCTTTAGTGGGGAGTGTTGCGCTTTGAGCACACTGGAGACTTTCGCTGCCTCTCGGGGACTTGAGCGACGCGTCTGCATGCCTTAGTCTTTGTGGCTTGTCCCCTGTTGCGTTCAAAAGATTATGGATCAGTTGATTTGCTGTCGACTAGAGGACCTGTTGCTGAGTTGAGGTTGCAATGCAATAGCTTGCTTGAGTAGGGTTGAGAGGTACTTAGTGTGATATAAAGACGGTCGTGTAGACTGCTGACATCGTTTTTTGGTATAGTGCGCGCTGAGAAGTGGTCTTGAGAACTAGGCGCGCAGATGCCCTCTTGAAAGCGGAGCGCGTGGGGATGCGCATGGAGAGGAGCGCGCGGGAGCACGTTGGAGCGGAGCGCGCGGGAGCACGTTGGAGCGGAGCGCGCGGGAGCACGTTGGAGCGGAGCGCGCGGGAGCACGTTGGAGCGGAGCGCGCGGGAGCGCATTGGAGCGGAGCACGCAGGTGCGTATTGGAGCGGAGCGCGCGGAGGCACACTTTGAGCAGTGTGTGCGAGAGCGTGCTTGGGTGGGGAGCGTGCGTGAGCACGCTTAGGAGCAGAGCGCGTTGGCGTGTACTTGGGAGTGAAGCACGCAGGAGAGAACTTGTGCGCTGAGCGCGCGAGGGCGCACTTGGGAGCGGTGCGCACAGGAGCGCGCTTGGGAGCTAAGTGCGTGGGAGCGCGCTTGGGAGCGGAGCGCGTTGGGGCGCACTTGAGAGCAAAGAGCGCGGGAGCGCGCTTGAGAGCGGAGCGCACTTGGGAGCGAAGCACGCGGGGAATTGCTTGGGAGTAGAGAGCACGATAGAGCATTTGGGAGCGGAGCGCACGTGGGCGCGCTTGGGAGTAAAGCGCATGACGTGGCATGCGCCAGGTGAAATACCTAAGGGGCGCTCAAACGCACTCGAAGATCTTCAAAGGATCTTCGAAGGCGCAAGAAGATCTTCGAGGGAACTCTCGCGCACGTAGGTGGAAAGGAGTGATGAGAGAAGGATCGTAGGGGAAAATTTGGGGAAAAGAAATTGAGAATGAGGAGGGTCTGAAGTCCAATTTATAGGCCCAAGGGGTGGTTGCAGTGGTTAAACGGCTATCCGCACACTGTAACCACCTTAATTACTATTTACAGACCAGTACTTTATGAATTATCGCGCGTATTTTTATAATATTTTACTACGTACGGATCGATATAATTTCAGATGCGCACACCCCCTCATGATGGGTGGTTATGTCAGTGGTTAAGTAGGTGGTTACCCGCACATCGAGCGGTGGAGACAACGTGGGGGCAATCAGACGATGACGACTAAGCGGTGGTCAAGGGGTCGACCGACAAAATCTGACCGGTGAAGGCCAGCCGGGGAAGGTCCCGACCGGCAGAGGCCGGGCGGCAAGGAGGCCGATCGGTCGGCAGAGGCCAGGCGGTCTAGAGGCAGCCCGACGGCGGAGGCTGAGAGGCTAGTAGGTCGACCGGTCAGCGGAGGCTGGGAGGTGGGGAGGCCGACCGGTTGGAGGAGGCCGGACAGTGGGGAGGCTGACCGGTCGGTGGAGGCCGCTCGACATGGCACACACAAGGTGAATCCCCAAGGGGCGCTCGAAGGAACTCAACGATCTTCGAAGGATCTTTGAAGGTGCAAAGAGATCTTCGAGGGAACTCTCACACACGCATGAGGAAAGGCGGGAGGAGAGAAAGATAATAGGAAACAATCTGGGGAGAAGAAGATGAGAATAAAGGAGAGTTTGAGGTCCTATTTATAGACCCCAAAGGTAATTATAGTGGTTAGGCGGCTATCTGCAAGTCGTAACCATACTAATGACTATTTACAGATCAGTACTTTATGAATTATGATGCGTATTTTTATAATATTTTACTACGCATAGACCGATATAATTTCTGATACGTGCACCCACCTATGACAGATGGTGATGTGAGTGGTTACGCACACATTGAGCGTTGGAGAGCACGTGGGGGCGATTGGATGGCCGAGGAAGGTCCTGGCCAACCTAGGAAGGTCTTGGCCGGCTGGCGGAATCCGACAGGCGAAGGCCGGTCGAGGAAGGTCCGGGTCGGCGGAGGTCGGGTGGCGGGGAGACCGACCGATCGACGGAGGCCGGGAGGCCTGAAGGCCGCTCGGTGGCAGAGGCCGGGCGTCCAGGAGACCTGTTTGGCCGACGGAGGTCGGGTGGCCTTGAGGCCTTCCGACGACGGAGGCTGGGCGGCCTGGAGGCCGCTAGACCGGCGGAGGCCACATTACTACCTAGGGCCCTGCTCGGTTACATGGTGGCTTACCACGGGGCCGTACGACCTGTGGGCCAGCGACGATGGCGGTTTGCGTGTGCGCGTGTTAGATTGTGTATGCGGTGGTTTGGGTAGTTATGATTCTAGTGGAGTTGACTTTGGCCACTCCCACCACCTCCACCAAAAGGGGGTGAACTCTTCTGCTATTCGCAGTTCGAATAATTTTAAGGGGTCCCTATCATTTGCCCCCCAAGTTTCTAGAGTCCGGCGCCAGAGCGAGAGGAGGGCGTGAATTTTTCCCTTTGTCACGTGATTGGTCGACTTATCGTGGCCATATGTTTGTTGTGGTGGAAGCTCGAACGGAGGCTCACAGAAGAGAGAGTTTGCGCAAGAGACGGAACACGCGTATGAGCGTGTGTGCGAGGGCATGTACGGGCACGGGTTGCACCCGTACATGGGCATGGGCGTGTGTTAGCGCGGTGTGAGCGCTTGCGCACAGGGCGCACATTGACAATTGTGTGTTTATCGGGGCGCTCATGCATTCACGACGTGCATGCTCCTGCTTGCAAACTTGTGCAGGCCGTGGCGACGGCTATTGCAATGCACTTAAAGCATTGCCAACACCCGACGGAAGCGGTATGGGATACCTGTCGGGTTATGGTGGAGCGACTTTCTTCGCTGAAGCAGGAGGCATGAGTTGCTAAGTACAAAGGACTCCCATGCTTATACGTGGGGCTATTGCGCGCTTTCAGAAGAGATCCATGATGAGATCATGACCAAGAGGTGGGTCCCATGCTGGAGATTGGCGAAGACTTTTTGTGCGGTAGCAGGGGCGTGTAATTGTGACGTTGCCGATCTTGGTGTTAGAGATCTCTCCGAGGATGAGCGCTATGACGATGATGTGGAGGAGCAGTTCCTGCATTTGTATCTTTGCACTTGGAATACTCTGGTGTAGAGGCTTGTTTGAGCTTGTTTTGTTGAAACCGAAAATCGGCCTCTGTGGAGTTTGGGGGTCCCAAAAGGGTATGACCTCACACTTACTTCCCTTTGACTAGCACACTAGACAAAAAGGTATGACCTCACACCCGGAAGATCTAAGAGCGATTCTCCTCCCAAGCCAATGTTGAGATTGGGCACCTTGAAGAAAGCCTAAAGAAGAAGAAAGTAAGAGAAAATGTCAATCAGTCCCTCCAAAGGTGCGCTATCGGTTCTATTTATAGATTTTTAAGCTTGGTCTGCCAACAACGTAACTCCGCTGTCCAGAAGTACTAAATGCAACCCAATTGGGTCTGCCAACAACGTAACTCCACTGTTCTGAAAAGGCTACCTGTAGACCCTCAAGGGAATCCAGGTAATTCTGCCTCTTGACCCCACTGGGCGAGTGGTCCATAAGTGCACCACTCGCCTGAAGGGGCGAAAGCTGGGTGAGCCAGACATTCGCCTCGACAGCTCCCTAAAAGGGTGGATGCGAGATCAACATGCCACTTGCCTATATTGGCGAGAGCCCTTCCGCCTGCTATGGGCGAGTGAGGTCCAGAGGGTGGCTCTGCCCGCCCCACTCGCATACTTTGATACTCTTGGACCTGAATGTCCTACAATGCCATGGACTTGTCGGAGGGGCTCACTCAGCAAATACAAGGTTGTACACAATCCCCGCTCTTTTCGAGTTAGTTCTATGCTCGGAAAGAAAAGTCCATCCCCCGGTATTTGATGAGTGATTGCTGACCTGAAAGAGAATCTTTTATGGGCCTCTCCGTGGCTCTATATATATCCCAGGGCTTGGCCCTAAAATAGTATATTTGCTCGTCCACTGTCCGTCCCCCGAGTTCTTGCCACTTCCGACAATGTTCGCTAAACTGGTCGCGAAGCCGCTCTCGTAAGAGCTTCTAGACCGTCTCACTGCTATGCAGGAAAAAGCCAGCTCCAAGTCCTCCAGATATGCCCCCTGGCTCTCGTCCAAACGAAATATATTTCTGGTTCGAGTGCCTAATAGAATCGTTTCCATATTATCAACCGATTTATCAAGCACTTATCTGCATGAATTTCAACAACGTATCCTTTATCGCAGAGCTGGCTTATGCTTATAAGATTGTGTTCCAATCCTTCAACATAAGCCACATCTGAGAAGGATACACTACCGTTAGTGATCATACCATAGCCTTTAGTAATTCCTCGGTCTGAACCTCCAAATATGACCTTTGGTCAGTTCAAGACTGGAGAATAGTTCTGAAAAGGTTTCTTGTCTCGGTCATATGCCGAGAGCATCCACTGTCCAAGTACCAGATATGAGTTTTGGTGGCCTTTGGACATACTTGCAATCACAAGTCAATTTGCCTTAGGAACCCAAACACGTTTCGGCCCTTGGTCTCTTGTTAGAATACTCCCCTTACGAGTATTAACATTATGAGTGGTCTTTCTCATATTGCTAACTTGAGGAGTTGCAAAATTCCTGGAATTAAACCAGCAGTCAATGACAAAGTGACCAATTTTGTCACAGCACCAACAGTCAAACCTGTTGTTTCTTTGCCTCAAGATCTCTTGCTTGACCTTTTGAGGTGGTGGTCTAGCAGGGGCAGCATTTTTTGAGGAAGAAGCTTCATGGTGATGTCAATCACATGTCTTCTTCTCCTTGAGAGACTTTTCTACAATAGACTTTACCTTTAGTGCCTTCTTGATGTAATGACCATGATTATAAGGGTCATAGATCTGAAGAGTAATTTCTTCATAGGGTGCCTTAAAGACAGTTTCACCAAAGTTACGTGGACGAGTCCATCCCTGGTAACGAGACTTGAGTTCTACATAAGTAGGCCTAGCAAAGTGACCATAAGACGAGTCAAGATCAAACTCGTTTGATGGAAATATAACTTTCTTAAAAGAAGTCTGATCTTGAGGAGCTTTCCCCTTCTCATTGGCCAAAGCCTTCTTGGCCGCCTTATTCTTTCTCTGAGTCTTATTCCTCCTAGAAGATTTACTAGGAGCTTCAACATGGCCTAGCCCAGCACCTTTGGCCTTAGCTGAGAATTCAACAATGAAAGGAAGGACAGTCTTGGGCTTCGAGAAACTTTCAACAAGTTTCTTTTCTGCTTTAAGTTGTGCTTCCAGTTCTTTTATGATCTTCTCTTTTAAGTCTAGGTGCTCGAGAGCCTTATTGTATTCTTCAATGGCAGCACTGAAGTTCTCTCTGAGTGAGTCCGTCTTAGCGACTTCTTCTCTCAAAGTGCTCTCTTCAGCCTTGAGAGACTTTATCTCTTTGGCTTGAGTTTTCACGACTTTTCGACATTTTTCGTAAGCCTTGATCAACTCCTTATACTGGGCCATGAGTTCAGACTTATAGTCAGAAGAGTTGTCCTCATGATCATGTTCAGAAACATCAGATTCAGAAAGAGGAGTGTGAGAATTTATCTTCCTAGTGAACTGGGGTTCTTGTTCATCATCAGTCTGAGCCATAAGCCCGAAGTAAGCTTCCTCTTCTTCACTTGACTAAGATGAGTCAGAGTCGCTAAGAGTTTTGCCCTTCTTGGCTACAAGGCTTCTCTCTGTTCTCTTCTTATTGTAAGAAGATTTCTTCTCGTCTCTTTTTCCACCCTCCTTTTTGTGAGCGCAGTCAGCAATAACGTGACCTGGCTTATTGGAACAATAACAAACTATGTCAGTAGAGATATGTTTGTTCTGTTTAGAGTTATACCTGTCTTGGCTACTAGAGCCTTTCTTTTGTCGATCACCATCATGACATGATCTTCTGTACGAGGCATATTTGCCTCTCCATTGCTTCTTTTTGTTCAAAAATTTCTTGAACTGTCTTGAGAGTAGAGATAACTCTCCTTCAGATAGTTCTGAGCCTGAAGTACTTGGCTCCGAGGTTTCTTCTTCACTTACTTCTTGTGCTAGGGCAGGAGAGGCAGCCTTGGACTTCCTTGAGGTGTCTGCCTTGAGAGCTACAGACTTCTCCTTGGATGAAGACATGTTCTTCTCTTCTTTAACTTTTCTCGAATTAATTTGTAGCTCATATGACATAAGCTTTCCGGAGAGATTTTGCGCGTCAGTCTCAGCTAGCTTTCCAAATTCCCGAATAGCACAGACCTTGTTATCCCATTCCTTAGTCAGAGATCTCAAGAACTTATCATTCAGTTCTCCGTTGGTGAAGACTCGGCCGTATACTCTTAGGCCATTATCTATCTTGAAGAAGTTTTCAAAAGTGTCTGCAATGGTATCCTTGGGTCCTTGTCGGAAGGCTTCATATTTTTGATTAAGAAGGGATATTCTATCATCTCTAACTTCTTCTGTGCCTTCCATCAAGGTGACAAGGGACTGCCACATTTCCTAAGCGGATTGACAATGGATCAGTTTCTGCAGCATCGAGTCATCAACTGCACCTGCGATAATATTTTTGGTCTTCTTGTCTAAAGAGACAAGTGCAATCTCATCTTTGTCGAGATCCATCAACTTCTTAGGAACCTTCTTTGTAGGATCTATAGTGGAGACAGTCATAGGAACATAAGGACATTCTTCAACAATCATGAAGATCCTTGGATCTACAGCTTCCATGAAAAATTTAATCCTCTCTTTCCACATGAGAAAGTTGTTCTTTGTACACAAGGGAAGCTTAGCAAAATCCTTGGCCTTGTCCATGCTTGGATAACTCAAAAGATAACTTAGGTCAGATCTGATCAAGGTGTTAACCTTTTAATGATCAACCTCCCTCTAATACCAATTGAAGTAATTAGTTGTCTTACATAAATCACCTAGAGGGGGGGGGGGGGAATAGGTGAGTTTCACGTCTTTTTGCAGAATAAAAATTAGCGATCTAAGCACAAAAAATAATCAAGCAATCACAGAGGACACAGAGATTTATAGTGGTTCCCCAACCTTGGGTACATCCACTTTCCGCTCACCGATCTATCAAAGCACTAGACTCGGCTACTCCACTATTTCGGATTGAAACCAATCCTACGCCTCGGAACAACGTTCCTACAACTCAATCCATAAAACGGATCTACACTCTGAAGATGAAAACTTCCTACAACTCGGAGAATAATCTCCTACAAGAATAAATTGAAATCAGAAATACAAACAATATCTTTTTCTCAGATCTGGAAATTTTCTGCCTAGGTCTTCCTTCTTGAGCTTTGCGGCACAGTCAGAAATCTTTGAAGAAGAACACAACAAGATCTGATCTGAAAATTCTTGACTCACACGATCCGAGAGAAGATGAAGAGGTTGAATAACAATCTCGATCTGCAAGTCGACTGATCTGAATCTTCTTGAACGAAAGCCCTTGGCGATTTGCACGATGGGAGCGGCGGCGGCTTCCGTTTAGGAAAGAGAAAAATCGATTCAGAATTCTTAGAATATTTCTTTCAAACTTCTTAGGGTTAGTCGAAATGACAAGACCTTATATAAGATCTCCCTAACAGTCATAATAAGCATTAATGACGACCACGTGGAGCAATCATGTCAAATTATTTGAAAATCCCATCAGTTAGGACTTAGTGAAATTTTCTGGAAAAAATGACTGAATTACTCAAGTGAAATAGGAACTACTCGAGTACTAAACTGAGTTCTCAAGAGGACAATATCAGACAACTCGAGAACAAGCCCTTCAGGAAATTCAGAACAGAATTCTTTGTCACTCGATTGGAATGAAGATTACTCGAGTGCTAGAAATATTACTCGAGAGGTGGAGGTGAACATCTCGAGAAGAAGACTTAGAAAAAAATTCTGGGAAATAAAATTGACTACTCGAGTACTGGAACTAGACTTCTCGAGAAGTAAGCAGACTACTCGAGTACAGAAGTTACACTTGTAACATCCCATTTCCAACTAGACCCCTAAGAGTGGTTTTGGCCATGACTAGGTCATGACAAAATCCTGGGAAGCCAGAAATGGGCCAAGAGATAGGAGGCCAAGGTAGGGATCACCATGGTCTGCAGATAGTAGAATTCTGAACAATAGTTTAGGATGACAATGGGGCTTCACCATGACCCCAAGACCCTATCACAACACTCCCAAACATTTTGGGAGACCCATTAGAGCTAAAAGGACCCATTAGGGCCAACCCAAGAGGCCCAGTTGACCAAGGTCAACCCTAGCCCTAAATAGGTCAACCTAGCCCACTTAGGGCCAATAGACCCACTCCTAGTCTAGAGGACCCCACCTATGCCCTCCTAACCCTAAAGTGAGGACAATGGGTCACTAAGGACACATTGGGGTCAGCCCTAGAGGCCAGGTTGACCCAGGTCAACTCAAGCCCTAATCTGGTCAAAGTACCCCTACTAAGGGTATGTGACCTCCAAAGTGCAGGGCAACCCCATATAACCCTACCTAGACCCTAAGGGAAGTCAATGGGTCACCAAGGATCCATAGGGGTGGACCCTAATGGTCATGTTGACCCAAGTCAACTTTAGCTCTAAATGGTCAAAGTGACCTTACCAAGGGTCAAGTGACCTTTAAGGTGCCAAGTCAACCCTACCCAGCCCTACATAGACCTTAGGGGAGGCCAATGAACCACCCAGGACCCAATGGGGTCAACCTAGATGGTCAAATTGGCCAAGTCAACCCTCATTGAGGGTCAAGTCAACTTAGCCCAAAAAGGGCTAACCCAAGCTCAAGCCACTTCTCCCTTAGGCTAAGCCCATTCCCATGATCATCATAATCCAGTGGGTTGCCTTTAGTTTGTGGGGTTGACTAGTCAACCAGAGGTGACTAGGAGAGAGAAAAAGCTCCTCTCCATGATAATGGAGGAGAGAGAAATGAGGAAGGAGAAGGGGGAAGTAAGAGGCCGGCCAAGGGAGACTAACAGCCACCCTTTATGGCTGCAATCAACTCCTCTAGGAGAGAGGAGTTGATTCCAGCCGTTTCCCGGCCACCAAGGGGTGGGTTCAGCCCCCCTCCACACAACCCGAGCCACTCCATTAATGGAGATAATGGCCATTGAAGAACCAGCCTCTCCCCTCCCCCAATTGCCTTTTAAACACCATCAGGGAGCCGAGGGGATCATTTTGGAGCACTTACCTGGAGGAGACGAGCCCTTCCACCGTGCAGTTGCAGAAGCCGAGCGCCGCCGCCGTCGCCAATGGCATCCCGCCGCTCCTCTCGCATCCAGGCCGCCAGGAAGGTCCTCCTCCTCTCCTTAACTCGCGGGTAGATCCTAGGAATCCTTAGGCTAGAGTTTCGGGCTCAATTGAGCCCGATCGAATCCAGGATTTCTCCTGGTTTCGGCAAGGAAAAGTCTTGCTCAATCCGCCGGAAAACACCTCTCCGGCGGCGGAGCCGCCGCCTGACGACAGCCACCACCTCAACGGAGGTGTTGGTGGCGGTGGCCGGCCGGGGAAGGGGCTGGATCGCCGGCGGCAGAGCTTGGAAATCGCTCCAGGCAGAACCAATCCCAGCCGTCGGCTCAGTGGGGACGATGACCAGATGCCGTCGATCTGCGCCAAGATTCGTGCGGCATCAGATCAGATACTATAGGGTTAAATAAAATTTATTTCATTTTTGTCACACTGGATGTATTTAATGTAATTAATGTTTAAAAATACCTAGGGACCCTGGATGGAAATTTGCCCAACATGAACATTGTAGCTTAGGGTGTCTAGTTTGCAGCAAAAATTGTTGGGACCCTTTTGGGTCACTGGTTAGACCAGTGCACCCATTTTGATGGGACATGTCCTTAGGGCTAGGCAGTCACTAAAATGAGTGCCCACTCTTCACCCCAAGCCCAAATGGGCTGAAATTTTGGCAGAGGGTCTATCCTAGGCATACCTAGGGCCTGCCCAAAAATGGGAATTTTTGGAGAAATATTTCTATAGTTTTGGTAAAAATTTAATAATCATTAGATAAATTAAATAGGTGCCCTAAACACACCCAAACCCTCCCAAATTTTGGTGAGTGGTCCCTGGGCTCCAATTAGGTACCTGTATAAAATTTCAGTTGGTTTGGGTGAGTGTTGAATAGGTTTTGACTCAACCCTAGTTCTACCCTATGAAGGGCATTTTGGTCAAAAGTGGCACTTTTGGTTTTAAGTGACCAAATCACCTCAACAGAGGCTGAAACTTTGGCCACTGATATGATTTAACTTTTTACACTCACTCATGAAGTTTGGAGTGGATTGGGCTAGGGTAGCCCTAGAAGTGTAGGGTAGGCCCTTTAGGGTAATTCTCTAGGGTTTGAAGAAATTGGGGTCAAAAGACCTTGGATGGGCTTGAAATTTGGGAATGATGACCATAGGGTCACTATGGTCCTATGGTTAAAATTTTAGGGCATTTGGAAGATTAAAGACCCCTTAAATCCATAACCCTAGTTTAGGGCACTAGCTTTGAAACCATAAGAACTAATACCAAAACTATCTGAAAAGGGCTGAGATTTTGAATGGGTAGTTGCTTAGGGCATACATGTCTCTGGAAATTTTATAATAAATTTTGGATGAATATTTTTGGTACTTTATTCACAGAGTTATATTTTATAATTTCCACTTAAGAGTTTTTGCAGAGCACTATACTTGCTTAAACTTGATAAAACTTAGCCAAGGGGCTTATAATCATGTTACCCATCTCTGTAAATTTTTATGGAAATTTTGAAGAATGATATTTAGTTGTTGCTTCTTTAATTATTTAATTCCATGGAACCTTGGAAAATTTAATAATGACTTTTAGATTGTCTGAAAAATTCTAATTTCTTCATCATGATGTTTTTAGTTCCCTATGAAGCCCTAGTAATTTTTACATAATTATTGGAGACATATATGTGGCACTTCGTTCATTATTTTTGATTTTTGGAATTATTTTAATAAATCCTTTAGAGGTCAACAATTATCTGGAAAATTATGAAAATTAGCATCCAATGATATTTCTCTGTTATTTAGTGAATACAAATTTTAGGAGGCCATTACCTGAGAAAATCTTATGGTTCATGTTCAAATTGACTATGGCCTAGTTTTTGAGGAAAATTCAATAAATAGTAGATTAATTGGGAAAAATATGATTTTCTGAATTTAGTCTATACTTATCATAATAGACCTCTGATAATTATCATGAGGGTACTGGATGAGTATTTCATGTACTTCCCCTTTTACGGGTCACGTAGCTTAAGTGGTCTGCATATAGCAAAACTGCAGGATTTCATTTGGATTGAATTAGGGCACGTATGATGGGTCTTGATGGTTTGCTGTAAGGACAAGTGAAAAGGGCTGCATCTTTGGAAGATGAGTGAGTAGGGTGTGGATTTGTCTAGGGTTTAAAGGCGTTCGGGCCCGACGAAAGATCGTCCTACCCAAGGAGAGTTGGAGTCAAATCACCCTAGGATTAGCGTATCGAAACATGAGAAAATAATGGGTAAGGGGATCAACCAATAATAAAATAAGTACCTTGCGAAAGGGAACGCTGGGCGTAATCCCAACACAGTTCCTAGTGCCCCTTGAGAGCCCTTCACAGGGAATACCGGGGGCAGTCCTGGGTTAACGTAAACTGTTTAACAAGCTGAAAAGAGTAACTTAGTAATTAGGGTTGCACATTTCACAGGCACTGTTAGCACCAAAAGTCAGCTGGGAGCTTCGGCTCGGATGGTTAAAAGACGGACTCTTGGTCCGGGGAGCTTCGGCTCGGGTTTTGTTTACGCTAAATCTGCATGTGCATAAAAGGAAAATAAATTAAGGTGGTGGGTTTTCGGTATTGGAGGGTCGATGCACCGACGTCAATACGTTGACTCGGCAAGTGTGGTTAGCACTTCGCCAACAAAAGTCCGGTGCGCCAGCCGGCAAGAGTACGCAGGAGTCCGCTTCGTGCACCAAGCGTTGAGGCGTACGATAGGTCTGACCGGTAGTGCCTTACTGGTTTAGAGGTGGGCGAGGCCCAACCCACCGCTTCCGTCTGCCACTACGGAGGTATCCTGGGAGGTTACGGCTCCAGAAAGGGGGAACTAAAGGTCTGTGTGCACAGAGTCGGGTGTGTGCGTTGCACTTGCATGTCCATCATACCCACTTGCATGTCATAGCATAATCGATTCATTTAACCCCTGACACCTGATGTATAAGTGGAATGGGACGCTTATACATTAGGACCTGCAAAACGACCCCTTAGTCTATAAGCTTGTGTGGGCAAGTTTATAAATTAAGGTTAATTTTGATATATTTAGTTACTGCTGTTTGACCACCGACACCCCAACGTATAAATCAGTATGAGACTTTTTATACGATGGGAGCCTTGCAAAAGACCCCTTGGCTTATGTGTTTTTCCACATAAGTGAAGGTTACATTTCAGCTTACATTTTATTGTCTTTATATGCTATAGAACTTGCTAGAATAGGACCGCTGCCATCTGCTTTGATATTCTCCACCTTCAAGTCCTCCCCTTTCTTCCTCTCCGCTCGGTGCCTAGGAGCCGTGGGGGAAGGGGTGGGGGATGATAGGACTTAGTCTTTTAGACTAACGGTTTTCGAACCGCATCATTTAGGGGATCGTGGAGACCAGCATGGAGGAGCAGCCCCAGAGACCGGTGCGCTTGGAGATGGGGCAGTCTAGCTCCGGAGTTCATACAGCCGGGACTGTGAGTCTCGACCCTGAGTAGTTTTTCAGCTTTTGCTTCCGCATGAGTGACTTTGTAGTGAGGATATGTTGTACCGGGCATAAGCCCGTATTTTTGCTACTCTGATGTTATCTTCTGTGGACACTCCCTTCGTGGAGTTATATTTATATATGTCATGTGATTCTCTGTGGACAGACAGTTTTCATTTTACTTCATTACGCTACTTTTATGTGATCGAATTGGCCGGCAGAATCGGCGCTTTGTGGTGATGACCCTTCAGGGCGTGAAGGAGTCACCGCAAAACGGCGGATCTGGGCCTAAGACCCCGTGGTCAAAAAGAAAAAAAAAAGGGGGGGTCTTACAAGTGGTATCAGAGGAGACCTCGATCGAAAAGTAGCAGTCCACAACCCTGGGTCACCCCCGCACGAGTTTAGTTTGGGGACAAACTAAGCAGCGGAAGCAGTGGTGTGCCCATAAGGGAAATCACATTTAAAAGTCCACTTTATCTTGTCCATTCTTTCCATTTGTACGCTATCTAATAATTGGAATCCTTCTTTGTAGCATGCGGCAAACCCTGCCCCTAGCAGGGAGCACTTTAGGCTGCGAAGATCTCATCTTATAATTCTTTAGTCAATGAGTTAGACTCAACCTACTAGGAGACACGACTAACCATGATAACTTATAGTATGCCCTAGTTTGAAATATACTTTGGGTATGAACTTGGTTAAGCTAAGGAGATACCTAAAGAGAATAAAGGAGGAGTATAACACGAGAATGGCTACCTAAGCCATAAACTCAGGTAGCCCTACGGTCCATATCAAGGATTACTCAAATCGGAAGGACTGCTTTAAGGAGAATTGAGACCAATAATCCATTAGCAGAATGGTAGAAGACAAATAGTCTCAACCCTCATGCCAGTAACAAGATTACCTGGAGACCACCATCACGACAAACACCGAAGGTCGGATAGGAATTCAAGTTCGGAAGAGACCCAGTTGGGATTGGGAACATTTTGACCCGGATAAGGTTGTCGTAAATATGACTCAGAGGGTTTAAAATATGGAGTATATCAACGGATTCAGGTTGGAACCCCAAGTCAAAGATTGATGCCCTAGGGATTGTGCACCCAGCTAGGACAGATATAACATGGTAATATCAAAGATATTCAGCCCAAGGCAGGTAGAGGCTTATCTTTTGTTTATTGGGGGTGTGCCTTTTGTTTATTGGGCAAATTAGTTATTGACTTGGATTTCCCTTAGATCTCATCTAGAAAAGTTTGCGTCATGAATCTGATTGCGAAGTGGGGATTTTATTGAGTCGTTGTCTACCCGTATAAGCGAGAAATTTAATCATCAGAAGTTTGATGTATCTCGGAACATGTATCTGCCTGGAGTGAAGAAGGGTGTCATGGATTTTGTGATGCACGGTGAGGTCCGTCGCCCGATGAAGGTTAAGTGCAAGAAATTTTGGGAAACTATTATAGTCACCGCCCGGTTATAGTGGAAGTTCGAGGATATAATTAGGGATTTTCATACACACGATTCCTCATCCGCACTCCGGGCATAATTATAAATGGAACATCAACGATAGACTGGCCGAGATATCTAGGTTCACCCTGACCCGAAAGAAAACTTCTGTAGGTGTTTCTTCAGTTTTGTAAGTAGTTGATCATTATCATGGTGTGCTCAAGATGATCGTGTTGAATCAAGATAGATAGTGTACGTCCAAGGATAGAAGATCAGTCCAGGCTTATCTGGGCTCTCGGTCGACATTCAACACAACTCTCCACCCTTGTACGGAAGGAGATGTAGGACTCCGCTTTCATCGATTCAGGACGAGAATCCAAAGGTGTTGGGATCAGATTTTGTTGAAGACACCGAGGCTCAGGTGAGGCTGATCAGAGACAGGATGCTAGAGGCGCAGAGCAGACAGGCAAAGTACTATGACGCCCGACATCGTCAGGTGGAGTTTCAGGTGGGGGACCGAGTGTTTTTGAAGTTCCGGCCCATGCATGGAGTTTCACGGGTGCGTGGTCGGAGGAAGAAGCTCAGCTGAGGTACATGGGCCCTTACAGGATCCTGGAGCGAATCGGGCCCCTAGCCTACAGGCTGGAGTTGCCACTAGAGCTGGCAGCTCTGCACGACGTCTTACACATTTCTTCTTTGAGGAGGGCTCTGCTACGCCCGGAGCAGCAGATTCTGACTACCGAATGGCCGGTAGCTTCAGACCGGTCGGTTCATTTGGAGCCTGTGAGGATCGACGACCGAGGAGTGCGGGTCTTGCGATGCAAGAAGGTCCCACTAGTCAAGGTCCTGTGGAGGAACTACGGCCAGGAGGAGCATACCTGGGAGCCACAGGACCTGATGCGACAAAGATACCCCGAGCTATTTAGTCAGGTATACCTCACAACCCTTCAAGATGTTTAATTCATTTTCCTGCTTTTAACTACTAGGGCTGCTCTTGGAAGAGTAGAGAATAATCGTTTGTTTATTGGGATCTTGGCTTCATCAATTAGGCGAATTGGTCATAGATTTAGGTTTCCCTTTAAACTTAATTTAGCAAACATGGCGTCATGATGGGATGTTACAAGTTCCTTTTCTTCGGTAGAAATTCCCGTAGGCTCAACCTTGATTTCGGGGACGAAATCTTTGTTTTGTTTATTGGGATTTGTAACATCCCATTTCCAACTAGACCCCTAAGAGTGGTTTTGGCCATGACTAGGTCATGACAAAATCCTGGGAAGCCAGAAATGGGCCAAGAGATAGGAGGCCAAGGTAGGGATCACCATGGTCTGCAGATAGTAGAATTCTGAACAATAGTTTAGGATGACAATGGGGCTTCACCATGACCCCAAGACCCTATCACAACACTCCCAAACATTTTGGGAGACCCATTAGAGCTAAAAGGACCCATTAGGGCCAACCCAAGAGGCCCAGTTGACCAAGGTCAACCCTAGCCCTAAATAGGTCAACCTAGCCCACTTAGGGCCAATAGACCCACTCCTAGTCTAGAGGACCCCACCTATGCCCTCCTAACCCTAAAGTGAGGACAATGGGTCACTAAGGACACATTGGGGTCAGCCCTAGAGGCCAGGTTGACCCAGGTCAACTCAAGCCCTAATCTGGTCAAAGTACCCCTACTAAGGGTATGTGACCTCCAAAGTGCAGGGCAACCCCATATAACCCTACCTAGACCCTAAGGGAAGTCAATGGGTCACCAAGGATCCATAGGGGTGGACCCTAATGGTCATGTTGACCCAAGTCAACTTTAGCTCTAAATGGTCAAAGTGACCTTACCAAGGGTCAAGTGACCTTTAAGGTGCCAAGTCAACCCTACCCAGCCCTACATAGACCTTAGGGGAGGCCAATGAACCACCCAGGACCCAATGGGGTCAACCTAGATGGTCAAATTGGCCAAGTCAACCCTCATTGAGGGTCAAGTCAACTTAGCCCAAAAAGGGCTAACCCAAGCTCAAGCCACTTCTCCCTTAGGCTAAGCCCATTCCCATGATCATCATAATCCAGTGGGCTGCCTTTAGCTTGTGGGGTTGACTAGTCAACCAGAGGTGACTAGGAGAGAGAAAAAGCTCCTCTCCATGATAATGGAGGAGAGAGAAATGAGGAAGGAGAAGGGGGAAGTAAGAGGCCGGCCAAGGGAGACTAACAGCCACCCTTTATGGCTGCAATCAACTCCTCTAGGAGAGAGGAGTTGATTCCAGCCGTTTCCCGGCCACCAAGGGGTGGGTTCAGCCCCCCTCCACACAACCCGAGCCACTCCATTAATGGAGATAATGGCCATTGAAGAACCAGCCTCTCCCCTCCCCCAATTGCCTTTTAAACACCATCAGGGAGCCGAGGGGATCATTTTGGAGCACTTACCTGGAGGAGACGAGCCCTTCCACCGTGCAGTTGCAGAAGCCGAGCGCCGCCGCCGTCGCCAATGGCATCCCGCCGCTCCTCTCGCATCCAGGCCGCCAGGAAGGTCCTCCTCCTCTCCTTAACTCGCGGGTAGATCCTAGGAATCCTTAGGCTAGAGTTTCGGGCTCAATTGAGCCCGATCGAATCCAGGATTTCTCCTGGTTTCGGCAAGGAAAAGTCTTGCTCAATCTGCCGGAAAACACCTCTCCGGCGGCGGAGCCGCCGCCTGACGACAGCCACCACCTCAACGGAGGTGTTGGTGGCGGTGGCCGGCCGGGGAAGGGGCTGGATCGCCGGCGGCAGAGCTTGGAAATCGCTCCAGGCAGAACCAATCCCAGTCGTCGGCTCAGTGGGGACGATGACCAGATGCCGTCGATCTGCGCCAAGATTCGTGCGGCATCAGATCAGATACTATAGGGTTAAATAAAATTTATTTCATTTTTGTCACACTGGATGTATTTAATGTAATTAATGTTTAAAAATACCTAGGGACCCTGGATGGAAATTTGCCCAACATGAACATTGTAGCTTAGGGTGTCTAGTTTGCAGCAAAAATTGTTGGGACCCTTTTGGGTCACTGGTTAGACCAGGGCACCCATTTTGGTGGGACATGTCCTTAGGGCTAGGCAGTCACTAAAATGAGTGCTCACTCTTCACCCCAAGCCCAAATGGGCTGAAATTTTGGCAAAGGGTCTATCCTAGGCATACCTAGGGCCTGCCCAAAAATGGGAATTTTTGGAGAAAATATTTCTATAGTTTTGGTAAAAATTTAATAATCATTAGATAAATTAAATAGGTGCCCTAAACACACCCAAACCCTCCCAAATTTTGGTGAGTGGTCCCTGGGCTCCAATTAGGTACCTGTATAAAATTTCAGTTGGTTTGGGTGAGTGTTGAATAGGTTTTGACCCAACCCTAGTTCTACCCTATGAAGGGCATTTTGGTCAAAAGTGGCACTTTTGGTTTTAAGTGACCAAATCACCTCAACAGAGGCTGAAACTTTGGCCACTGATATGATTTAACTTTTTACACTCACTCATGAAGTTTGGAGTGGATTGGGCTAGGGTAGCCCTAGAAGTGTAGGGTAGGCCCTTTAGGGTAATTCTCTAGGGTTTGAAGAAATTGGGGTCAAAAGACCTTGGATGGGCTTGAAATTTGTGAATGATGACCATAGGGTCACTATGGTCCTATGGTTAAAATTTTAGGGCATTTGGAAGATTAAAGACCCCTTAAATCCATAACCCTAGTTTAGGGCACTAGCTTTGAAACCATAAGAACTAATACCAAAACTATCTGAAAAGGGCTGAGATTTTGAATGGGTAGTTGCTTAGGGCATACATGTCTCTGGAAATTTTATAATAAATTTTGGATGAATATTTTTGGTACTTTATTCACAGAGTTATATTTTATAATTTCCACTTAAGAGTTTTTGCAGAGCACTATACTTGCTTAAACTTGATAAAACTTAGCCAAGGGGCTTATAATCATGTTACCCATCTCTGTAAATTTTTATGGAATTTTTGAAGAATGATATTTAGTTGTTGCTTCTTTAATTATTTAATTCCATGGAACCTTGGAAAATTTAATAATGACTTTTAGATTGTCTGAAAAATTCTAATTTCTTCATCATGATGTTTTTAGTTCCCTATGAAGCCCTAGTAATTTTTACATAATTATTGGAGACATATATGTGGCACTTCCTTCATTATTTTTGATTTTTGGAATTATTTTAATAAATCCTTTAGAGGTCAAGAATTATCTGGAAAATTATGAAAATTAGCATCCAATGATATTTCTCTGTTATTTAGTGAATACAAATTTTAGGAGGTCATTACCTGAGAAAATCTTATGGTTCATGTTCAAATTGACTATGGCCTAGTTTTTGAGGAAAATTCAATAAATAGTAGATTAATTGGGAAAAATATGATTTTCTGAATTTAGTCTATACTTATCATAATAGACCTCTGATAATTATCATGAGGGTACTGGATGAGTATTTCATGTACTTCCCCTTTTACGGGTCACGTAGCTTAAGTGGTCTGCATATAGCAAAACTGCAGGATTTCATTTGGATTGAATTAGGGCACGTATGATGGGTCTTGATGGTTTGCTGTAAGGACAAGTGGAAAGGGCTGCATCTTTGGAAGATGAGTGAGTAGGGTGTGGATTTGTCTAGGGTTTAAAGGCGTTCGGGCCCGACGAAAGATCGTCCTACCCAAGGAGAGTTGGAGTCAAATCACCCTAGGATTAGCGTATCGAAACATGAGAAAATAATGGGTAAGGGGATCAACCAATAATAAAATAAGTACCTTGCGAAAGGGAACGCTGGGCGTAATCCCAACACAGTTCCTAGTGCCCCTTGAGAGCCCTTCACAGGGAATACCGGGGGCAGTCCTGGGTTAACGTAAACTGTTTAACAAGCTGAAAAGAGTAACTTAGTAATTAGGGTTGCACATTTCACAGGCACTGTTAGCACCAAAAGTCAGCTGGGAGCTTCGGCTCGGATGGTTAAAAGACGGACTCTTGGTCCGGGGAGCTTCGGCTCGGGTTTTGTTTACGCTAAATCTGCATGTGCATAAAAGGAAAATAAATTAAGGTGGTGGGTTTTCGGTATTGGAGGGTCGATGCACCGACGCCAATACGTTGACTCGGCAAGTGTGGTTAGCACTTCGCCAACAGAAGTCCGGTGCGCCAGCCGGCAAGAGTACGCAGGAGTCCGCTTCGTGCACCAAGCGTTGAGGCGTACGATAGGTCTGACCGGTAGTGCCTTACTGGTTTAGAGGTGGGCGAGGCCCAACCCACCGCTTCCGTCTGCCACTACGGAGGTATCCTGGGAGGTTACGGCTCCAGAAAGGGGGAACTAAAGGTCTGTGTGCACAGAGTCGGGTGTGTGCGTTGCACTTGCATGTCCATCATACCCACTTGCATGTCATAGCATAATCGATTCATTTAACCCCTGACACCTGATGTATAAGTGGAATGGGACGCTTATACATTAGGACCTGCAAAACGACCCCTTAGTCTATAAGCTTGTGTGGGCAAGTTTATAAATTAAGGTTAATTTTGATATATTTAGTTACTGCTGTTTGACCACCGACACCCCAACGTATAAATCGGTATGAGACTTTTTATACGATGGGAGCCTTGCAAAAGACCCCTTGGCTTATGTGTTTTTCCACATAAGTGAAGGTTACATTTCAGCTTACATTTTATTGTCTTTATATGCTATAGAACTTGCTAGAATAGGACCGCTGCCATCTGCTTTGATATTCTCCACCTTCAAGTCCTCCCCTTTCTTCCTCTCCGCTCGGTGCCTAGGAGCCGTGGGGGAAGGGGTGGGGGATGATAGGACTTAGTCTTTTAGACTAACGGTTTTCGAACCGCATCATTTAGGGGATCGTGGAGACCAGCATGGAGGAGCAGCCCCAGAGACCGGTGCGCTTGGAGATGGGGCAGTCTAGCTCCGGAGTTCATACAGCCGGGACTGTGAGTCTCGACCCTGAGTAGTTTTTCAGCTTTTGCTTCCGCATGAGTGACTTTGTAGTGAGGATATGTTGTACCGGGCATAAGCCCGTATTTTTGCTACTCTGATGTTATCTTCTGTGGACACTCCCTTCGTGGAGTTATATTTATATATGTCATGTGATTCTCTGTGGACAGACAGTTTTCATTTTACTTCATTACGCTACTTTTATGTGATCGAATTGGCCGGCAGAATCGGCGCTTTGTGGTGATGACCCTTCAGGGCGTGAAGGAGTCACCGCAAAACGGCGGATCTGGGCCTAAGACCCCGTGGTCAAAAAGAAAAAAAAAAGGGGGTCTTACAACACTACTCGAGTGGGGCAGATACTTCACGAGAACTTTCCTTCTGTCACTCGAGTCAAAGTGCTCATCTACTCGAGTATAATACTTAGAATATTTCTGAGAGGAAAAATCTGTCAACTCGAGAAAGCGAAGAAGTCTACTTGAGTAATGGACTTGACCTCTTGAGAACAATTTCAAGTTACTCGAGAACCATTTCCTTTACTCGAAATCCACACTAGACTTACTCGAGTTCAACTAAAGGTTCTACTCGAGTACTATAATTCTACTCGAGTGAAACACTTACAAAATATTGGTTATGAAGATTTTCCTTTCTTCAATGAAATCAGCAACATGTCTTTCTCCAACAATCCGAGTGCTTGGAAAATGAAGTGTATCCCAATAGAGAGGCTATACATGAGTCAACATCATGGATCACACAATGAGAGATTACATTATATGATCCTGTATTTGGTGACCCATTGTAGACTGACATTGGTCTACACTTAACAATTTAGTCCTACAAACACATAACTCAAACAATACATCAAATACAACTTAATTCATCTTAGTTCAAGGGTGACTTCATACAAATCTGGGTTACTGTGGATACAATACCCAACAAGGTGTCAAAACAGTTAACACCATAAGTCTGGGTAAAGCCTTTGACAACAAGAAGAGCCTTGTAACGATCCACATTGTCGTCCGGACTGAACTTCACCACAAAGACCAAGCGACAGCTAACAACATCTATGCTGAAGAGAGGAGGAACAAGGGTCCACATACCCCGTTCAGTGAGAGTAGCAATCTCCTCATCCATGACAGCCTTCCAATAAGGAACAGTAAGGGCCTCCTGGTAGGAACGAGGGGTGGCGGTGGCAGAGATAGCCAGTGCAAAAGCCCTGCGAGAAGGGGTAAGACGATCATAGGAAACAACATTAGCAAGCGAGTGCTGGGTACATGCCCGAACCCCTTTGCGAAGAGCAATGAGAAGATCCAGGTCAGCGGGGTGCTCAGTATCCGAAGTATCCGTGACGGAGAGGGCTGGCCCGGGAGTAGAGAGCGACGACGTCGAAGAAGAGGGAGATAGCGGAGGTGAAGAGAGAGGAGGAGACGATGGAGATGGTGGAGGTGGAAAAACCTCAGTAGGGGTCGATGGGTTGGAGGGAACAGTAGGAGAATCAGAAGCCGCAGGAACATTCTCGATGGTGAAGAGAGAGGAGTCATTGGAGAAATAGGGAGCATTCTCGAAGAAGGTAACGTCGGCGGAGACGAACTGCTTTTGAAGAATGGGGTCAAAACAATAATATCTTTTCTGAGTGGTAGAGTACACCAGAAAGACAAATTTGATGGAGCGAGGGGAGAGTTTGTCACAGATGACGGAAAGAGCGTGCACAAAGGCTATGCACCCAAAGATATGTAGATGGAGAGGAAAAGGATCCTTGTCTGGATAGAGAACGGAGAAGGGAGTTTTATCGTGGAGAACCGTGGAGGGAATGCAATTGATGAGATATCAGGAAATGAGAACTGAATATCTCCAATAGGAGCGAGGGACATGCATCTGCGTCATCAGAGTGTGAGCGACATCAAGAAGGTGACGGTTTTTGCGTTCCGCCACTCCATTTTGTTTTGAGGTATATACACAACTAGTTTGATGAACAATCACATGTTCCATACAGAAAGATGAAAATGCTTGACTAATATACTCCTTAGCATTATCAAGGCAAAGGATTTGAATTGAAACACCAAACTGATTGTGAATTAAATAATAAAAAAATGTCCATACATTAAATAATTCAGAGCGATCTCGTAAGAGATACACCCAAGTACATCTAGAAAAGTCATCAATAAAGGTAACAAAATAAGAACTACCCCGACCAATGGTGAGGGTAGGAGCAGGACCCCAGACATCAGAGTGAATGAGATTAAACAAACGGGTAGAGCCACGACCTTGCTTCGGCGGGAAGGAGGAGCGGTGATGCTTGCCAAGCTGACAGGCATCGCAGTTGAGAGGAGAACTGTGCAGAGGGAGGTGGGGCAGATGCTGACGAAGAAGCTGTGGAGGAGGATGACCAAGACGGAGATGCCATTGTAGAAGATTTGTAGAGGAGGAGAAGACAATCAGAGCGGAAACATTGTCAAGAAAGTAGAGGCCGCCGCTCTCAGGTCCAGTAGCAATCGTCCGTTGGGAGCTCAGATCCTGAAAAGAACAAGAAGTTGAAGTGAATGTGACAGAGCACTGAAGTTGCTTACATAAAGAGGTAACCGACAATAAATTGCATGGAAACTTGGGCACATAGAGAATGTTCGCCAAGCGAATAGACAGAGTGACATGAACCACTCCTGTCCCATGGACCGGGGAGGGAGAGCCGTCGACAACGAGGATCGGGGGCAACCGATCATGTGTTTCTAGGAGAGAAAAGCACTGAGGATTGTCCGTCATGTGATTAGTCGGGAACGGTCGAGCACGCAAACAGTCACAGAGAAAGAAGACGCCTGGCAAGAAGATTTTTTACGTGAAAAATCCCGAAAAGTGTGAAAAATCATGTGATCTGATCTGTGCCGACCAAACTTCTATTTGTCTTGAGTGTTGTTATAGAGCTCTTAAAGAATATGAGGGTGCATGCCGCTCCATATTACAATTGTTGGGGAAGAGAGAGAGAGAGAGAGAGAGAGAGAGAGAGAGAGAGAGTTGGGCTCGGAGGGTGACCGGTCACCACTCACAAAGCTAAGTCTTTTGCATGTTGTAGTGGGAAGTTCTGCGCTTTAAGCACACTGTAGACTTTAGCTGCCACTAGATGGGCTTGTGCGGCGCGTTCTGCGGGCCTTAATCTCCGTGGCTTGTTTCCTATTGAGTTCAGAGGAGTCTGGATCGGTTTACTTCATCTCAACTGAAGTACCCATTGCTGAGTTGAGGTTACAATGCACGTAGCTTGCTTAAGTATGGTTGAGTGGCACTTCATGTGCTCTGAAGTCGGTCTTGTAGACTGTTGGCGTCATTTCCTGGTAAAGTGCGCGTTGAGGAGCGATCATGAGAACAAGACATGTATATATGCTCTTGGAAGCGGAGCGTGCGGGGGCGCGCTTGGAAAGGAGTACATGGGGGCGCGCTTATAGCGGAGCTCGCAGGGGCGCGCTGGAGAGGAGCACGCTGGTGCAGAATGCCCTGGAGCGGAGCACACGGAGGCGCACTTAGAGCGGCGAGCGCTAGAGCGCACTTGGAAGTTGAGCGTGCGAGAGCGCGCTTGGGAGTAAAGCATATTGGTGTGCACTTGGGAGCGAAGTGCGTTGGAGCGCGCTTGAGAGCGGAGCACGCAGAAGTGCTCTTGGGAGCGGTGCACTTGGGAGCAAGTGTGCGGGAGCGCGCTTGGGAGCAGAGCGTGTTGACGTGCACTTGGGAGCGAAGCGCGCGGGAGCGCGCTTGAGATTGGATCGGGCGGGAGCGTACTTGGGAGCGGAGCACGTGGGAGCGCGCTTGAGAGCGGTGCACGCGACGTGGCGTGCACAAGGTGAAATCCCCCATGGGTGCTCGAAGGCACTCAAAGATTTTTGAAGGATCTTCGAATACGCAAGGAGATCTTCAAGGGAAATCTTGCGCATGTAGGAGAAAAGGCTTGAGGATAGAAATATCGTAGGAGAAAATCAGGGGAGAAGAAGATGAGAATGACCGGGCGACATGGAGGCCAACCGGTCAGCGGAGGTTGGGCGGTTTGGAGGGGGTTCCCTATCAAAATTAAAGCTTGTTATGTTTGCTCATATGTTTTGCTTTCATTTGCATATGAAGTGCTGAAATGTAGAGTTATTTAGTTCCCCGAGTTATGTTAGAAGGGTCAAGTAGTGTTTTTGTTACGAAGTTGTTTTAGCCCTTGCTGATCAAGGTGTACCTCTTTTGTTGTGATGTATTGCAGGGTAATGATCTCAAGCTGGAGCTCACTAGCCTACTAAAAAGCCATCATCTTATGAAGTGTCTTCCACCCCCTTCTTCATTATTGTTTTTCGTTGCTCCTGTTCTAGCCTGTGCGTCAAGGCAGCTTAAGATTTTTTGTCATAAGGTAAAAAAAACTCTTTTAATTATATTTTTAGAGATGTGAACAAGGTTTGGGTTGATTCAGTTTTCGCTCTGCTATTTGATGATTGTATGTTGTGGGGCCTGATCAAACACATACTATATATTCATTGTAGTGGAGGTTCTATACTAGGGGTGCAAGTTGAGTTGAGACGGCTCGAAAGCTCGATGAGCCGGCTCGAAAAAAACTAGACTTGAGCTCGAGCCTGTGGAGCTTGAGCTTGAGCTTGAATATTAATGTTCATGAGCTCGCGAGCTGGCTCGCGAGCTTTTTATTTCATTTTTTTAAAATATATAAAAAATATGAAAAAAATAAGAAAATAAAGCTCATGAGTTAAAAAGCTCGCGAGCAGCTCGAGCTCGAACTCGATCTCGTGAGCTCGAAACTCGAGCTCGAGCTCGATAAGTTGGCATGGAGCTCAAGCTCGAGCTGGGATAAATGAGCTCGTCGAGCTCGAAATGAAAAGCTCGTGCTTGGAAATTTTGCCAAGCTCGACTCGTTTGCACCCCTATTCTATACCAAACTCGATCGTCCCTAAAAAAAGTGAGGCCTGCCTGAGCCTACTAGACCGGGCCCTGGCAGGCCAGGCCAGGCTAGACATGCCCGCTAGTTGGCAATAACTGTCTTTTGGCAGCATTTTTGGCATTTGGATCCTCTGGAGTTCATACGGACAACTCTAGAGTGGAGTTTGAGGGTTTTTTTAGATTTATGATTATTTTTACTTTGTGTTTTTTTGTCTTTTACTGGCTAAATTCTTTTAGCCACATGATTAGTGGAGTTCAGGGGTTCTCGTTCATTGGATTAGTGGAGTTTCCCTTGAACTCCAGAGGATCCAAATCCGTATTTTTGCTGGGTGTCCTGCGCCTAGCAATAAATGCTAGGCGGCAGCCCAGCTTAACAATTGGCAACGGCCCACCGGGCTAGAATACCACGTCTGATGCCCGAGCAGGCCCGAGATCAATTCGGGCCCCGCCCTTGCAAAATAGGGATCCAAGGCACCCTAGGCCCAGCCTGGGCCTGATCAGAGCTTAACAAGGCCCGAGCCCCGCTCAGTGCCAGCCCAAACAAGATTTCACCAGTAACTGACTGAAAAATGGATTTAAAAAAAGAGAAGAAGACAGAAACAGCCCTTCGATCACAATCGGACGGCTAAAAACGCCTCAAACACGCGTCGGCTGGCCCCAGCTTGTGCTTCCTACTGATCTTGATTTTATAAGGGAATTGTTAAAGGCAAACCAAATTTGGATATACGCAAACCATTGTTAATGACAAACCATATATTTTGAAAAATACTATGCGCAGACAAAACTGTTAACAACAAACCAAAATTGTTAACAACAAACCAACAATAAAAATTACATAATCAAATGTTTTAGACAAAAAAAATCATTTCATGAGAAATCCAACACAACAATTCGATAAAATAACACGTTTATAATATAGAAATACAAAATTTATGACATTTAAAATATGGTAGCAGTCACATCCACTTCAATGAAAACCTGTAAAAATCTAAAGACTTTTATTACCAAACAACACATACAAAATTCAAAAACCCGATTAATTTAAATTTCAGAGGTCAACCGTGAAACATGTTTGTATATAATGAAAATCTTTACAAGTTTCTGAGCTTGATTCCAATAACTGAAATTAGGAATAAAAAATGGAAATTTGGAAATGAGAAAATTGACATCAGTTTTTGTAAGACAAAAGAAAGTATGAACAACAAGAGTCAATTTCATTTATTACAACAAACAATACACTTATGTTTCCCCCTCTTCATAAACTACAAAATGACATAAGAGGGTAAAAATCAACCATCCAACACCATTATCTAATTACAGCACAAAAATAAAATAAAAAATGAAAAACGAAAAAGCTAATGTGTAGAATCCATATGCAGAATCCAAAACAAAAAATTAACTTATCAATATGCTGAAAATGAAAGAATAAAATATGTATTAAAGAATGCAGATGCAGAATCAAAATGAAAATAAAGAGAAGCGGTGACGCACCTTCAAAATCAACGAAAAAATAGCTGTCTTTGATGGAAGAGACAACGAAAACAAAGAACCAACGTGCGCACCTTCAAAATCTTCTGGTTGTTGTACGTCGAATCGCTTATCAGAAGCCTAGCAACCTACCGGTGACGGGAGAGGCAGTGATAGTGAGGCCGGAAAATGCGACGTGAGTTGCGGCGAGAGAGGCGGCGGAAGGGGCGACGGGAGAGGCAACGACAGAGAGGCCGAGAGGTGCAGCGGGAGCGGTGGTGAAATTGGTTTGCGTATATCCAAATTGGTTTGCGCAGAAAAAAAACCACAGAGAAAAAAAGGGACCTGATTTTAAGATTTTGGTTTGCGTATATCCGAATTGGGTTTGCCTTTAACAATTCCCTTTTATAAACGAAGACCCCCACTACACGCTTCCCAGAACTACTCTCCCCCTTCAATCCTCTTCTTCCAAGCCTTGAGATCCTAGGGTTTTCTCCCTTCAAGCAATTGCAGAGGAGAGGAGCCACCTGATCTTCCTGGTTTCACGCTCCCTGCTTAATTATGGCTGGGCTGGAGGTCATCCCTCTCGAATCGCTTCCCTTAGGGTTTCGCTTCCGTCCCACCGACGAGGAGCTCGTGAACTACTACCTGAAGCGCAAGATCAACGGCCGGATCAAATCTGAACTTATCGTCATCCCCGACGTCGATGTCTGCAAGTGCGAACCGTGGGACCTCCCTGGTACATATATCTTTCTCTCTATAAATTGAAGGAAGAACGATTTCTCAAAGTATTGTTGTGCCATTGTTGGCAGATAAATCGCTGATAAGGTCGGACGATCCTGAATGGTTCTTCTTCGTGCCTAGAGACCGGAAGTACCCGAATGGCCAGCGATCGAACAGGGCCACGGTGGCCGGATACTGGAAGGCCACGGGGAAGGACAGAACTATCAAGACTCGTCCTCCGTCCCCAACACTCATTGGCATGAAGAAGACTCTTGTTTTCTATCGTGGCCGAGCTCCCAAGGGTGAGCGCACTAGCTGGATTATGCACGAATACCGCACGGTGGAGCCGGATTTCGAGCAGGTGTGTCATTCTTTAGTTTTTTTGTTCTTGTTCAAGCTCCCCCTGTTAAAAGGATAATTTTTTCTCCAGCTTTCCCTGACATTAACTGAATTATGAGCAACTGTAATTGTATCTGAATTTGTTGGCGAAGGAAAGAGTTCAGGAAGCTTTGTTCTACCATTGGAGCATTTCATATTTCTTGTTGTTTGATTGTTGAAAACAAGTGGATTGGCTCATGCTTCCATTGTGTTTTGTTTTTTTCCCTAAGATTTGTTTATTTTAGTCCCATATTTTCAAGCCAACTTGAAGTTTTCCATTTATATAGACTTTTTTGTCTATTCATAGAAAGAAATGGGTGAAAGGAGGTGTGACCTACTGTCCTCATGCACGTAGTCTAACTAAATCCATCAGAACTTGTCTACAAATCATTTCAATGGGTGCATGCTGGTGCATTATGTCATATCGCATCCAGAGGGATTGCAAAATTCTGGTTAGGGTTCTTGTTTGGACTAATCAGCATTATATTAATTTTGTTATGTTCTGAACCCATGTGTTCATTTGAACTTGTGCTTACTTTCCGAAAATGCTTCTTTGCGTCGTTGAATCCATTTCAATAATGCTTTTTTGAATCATTTCATTCATTCTGAAAAGACTTGATTCGTTCTATGCATATTAAATATACATAATGGTCCCCGAAATTTCCTTTTTCTCCCTTACTTTCTAATTTCGCCCTCCGAGGAATTGTCAATTGATGGTTTGAGCATACAATAAATTGTTGTTCATATAACGACGGAAGGTCAGTGCAGATTTACATAAAGAACCCTTTGAATCTTGTAGGATAGACCGCTAAAATCCCATAGGTGACATGCTTCGGACAGTTGTGACAAGTTCATTCCATTTTAGTTTTATGAGCAATTTATTTTCTAACAGTTTCTTCACAACAGTGATTGTGGTGCTTGCTTAGATTTGTAGTATTCAAAGATTAGTTTTGGATGAGGTGTTGGTTCTTTTGTTTTTCCTTAAAATATCTATAATATAAATGTGAATTGTCATTATTGTTGGAACTCTCTCTCTCTCTCTCTCATATATATATATATATATATATATATATATATATATATATATATATATATATATATATATACAAGCATCTTCGCACGGGCTACGCTCGTGCTTGATGCTCTCGGGCGGCCTTCGGCCGCATCTAGGCGGGCTTCGCCCGCCTCCGCACGGGCTTTGCCCGTGCTCGATGCGTCGTTGCGGGATGCACCTGCATCAAGGCGGCAACGCCCACAATATATATCGATAAAATGACCGTACTCAAAATGACCGTAAAAAATATATATCGATATTACAATTTTTATTTTATAAAAAAAATTACGTTTTGACGTAAAAACATTAATTTCTCGTCATCTTTTTCTTCATATTCTCTCCCTTTCTCTCTCCCTCTCTCTCCTCCCCCTCTCTCCGCCACTTTCTCCTCTCCCTTCTGCCATCTCTCCCCTATTCTCTCTCCCCCTCTCTCCTCCCTCTCTCTCTCTCATGTAGGGATAGAATTTCTTTGATGAGATCCAATGGTCAAAACTTAAAGTATGGTGTGTCTCAAGATATGTATATTGCTTTATATATATCTAAGTTATATATATATATCTATATCTATATCTATATATATATCAGTTCGGGCAGTGTTTGCCAATCTCATTTATATTATAATTCATGACAAACTACTTATAAAATGAGATCTAAGTTTTGGCCAATCGAAAAACTCAAATCTATGAAGGTTTTCAATGTACCCAATTATTTTGAGCATTTGAGTTCCCACTAAGTCACGAGCCGTCATCTTGTATTAGAATAATGCCTTTGAGACATGATACATCTCCTGTTAAGTATGCCCTTAAAACATTTTCTTGAGATGCTTGATGATCTCGATATCAGGCGTGCTCTTATGTTGCTTTTGAAACTCGGGAATCATAGTGGCTAACATTCAATTTTCGGCATCCAAAGAATCATCCAGTTACTTCTTGCAAGTATTTTTGTCAATACGAGATGCATTACTAAGTGGTTCTTCAAGGGGATCTTTCTCTAATACATAAAGCTTTATCTCCTATTTGAGGACAATCCTTAAGTTCCCGGACCAGTCCAAAAAAAATTGTTCTATTGAGTTTGTTCTTCTTAAGGACCGATGTAGGGACAATGCAACATGTGTGTTGCTTGTTATTGATATTCGACAATAATTTTATGCAAATTTTAAATTAGCACTACGACAATACTCAAACCTTTATCCCACTATAATGGGGTCGGCTATATGGATCTTTCGTCGCTATTGTGCAATGTCTTTGGTCATAATCTCCCTAATGCCTAAGTACATCATGTATTTCCTTATAGTTTCATTCGAAATCTTTATTGGTCTACCCCTCCCCGTTTAATGTGACTAAACTCTCACAACGCCTAACAGGTGCCGCTAATGGTCTCCTTTAAAACTCATTCCAAGTCGAGCTTCTCGCATCTTCTCTGCAATTGATGTCACTCCTGTCATATCCCCGATACATTCATTCATAATTTTATCTTGTCTCGTGTGTCCACACATCCACCGAAGCATTCTCATCTCCTCAACTCTTTTTTTCTTACGGACACAATTCACTGCCCAACACTCAGAACCGTAGAGCATCGCTGGTCTAATTGCAGTACAGTAAAACTTGTCTTTAAGTTTTAATGGTACTTTACGATCACATAAGATTCCTGATACGCTTCTCCACTTCAACCAACCTGCTTGGATTCTATGTATCACTTCTTTATCAACACCTCCATATTTTTAAACTATCGATTTGGGAAATTTAAAGCACTCGCTGCGGGAAATATCTTGATCACCCAACTTAATAACGAAGTCATCTGACCTTCTTGCACTGCTAAATTTAAGCTCTATATAATCTGTCTTTGCCCTGATCAACCTAAAACTCCTCTTTTCTAAAGTGTTTCGCCAAAATTCTAGTTTCGCGTTTACACCCTCGCGTGTCTCATCGACCAAAACGATATCATTCAACACCAAGGTATTCCTTATTGGATATTTCAAAATATACATTTTATTTTAATAAGGTGTTTGTGAAAATATTTCAACTATTTTTTCCAAATTAATAACCCTTAACATTAATTCAGAGAGTTCAAACGAGTTACTCTTCAGTGGATCAAATCCATAATTCATCTAGTTATAAGTCAACTTTGGTTGATCATCCATGACGTGACTATTTAGGTAGACACAATTGTATCATATACAACTCTTGTATAATTAAGTGAATAACATGCATTCTCAATTATCTCATGGTGCTTCCCAACTCTATGCCTCTAAGCCCTCATTCCAATTGAGATTCTTAATTTAGTAGAACTCAATATTTGACAGTTGAATATCACAATTATCCCATTGCACCTCACTGAGATAGATTGATTGCTTGGTGCACCTTGCTTTAACAAGCTCACACTTTATCGATCAAGACCTTGATGAATGTCATCAATTAGAAGACATCTGAACACTTAATAAATGATTATTAATATCGCAGAAATTATAGAGCAATTATGAAACAATTAGACCATTCAGTGCAGATACATCGCAGATATACATGTAATGCACTACGAAATACAATGCGCTCCTAACGAGGTTTTAAGGGGTTGCACCCCTGGCGGGGTCCAAGGGGCCATACCCCCGACAGAGGTATATGTGGCCCGTTTGTTTGAGGGACATGGGGCGCCAAGAGGGTTGTTGTGTAATAGAGGCGCGAAGCGGAGCATGAAGTAGTCCTCGAACTCCTCCCAGAGTCCCAGGTGATCTGGGGTCGCTCCTTTTGTAGTTGAGTGAACCAATGTTGGCATGGGCCCATGAGGTGGAATGAGACAATGCAGGGATGGTACTCCCACGGTGTCCGTTGGTTGGCGAATTTGAGCTTGCAACGGATGAACCACACGAAGGGGTCTTCGTGGCCAAAAAATGAGGAAATTCATTTTAACATTGTGAGGATTGAGGAATGTCACTTCTTTCGAATCTAGGTTGACCTTGCTCGGGACGGTGGCCGTTGTATGTGTCAACATTCGTGGAACCGAATGCGTGTGGTGGGGCTGTCTGGAGTTTATCCTGGCGTGGAGGGAGTCCACCATCGATTGGAATATCTCTTTCAATTGGTTCATGGTTACACGACCGTCTTCCATGGTTGCACCGGTGGTAGGGAACGATGTGGTAGAGGAAAGAGCCAAGAATTGTGCAGACATCGATGGAGGTGGGGGTGCTTGTCGGAGGGCAGTCGGCGGGCGCAGAGGTAGTCACGACGGTTCGCGGGGCTCTGGGACGGAGAAATAGATGGAGCGTGCAGCACTGGGTATGTATGCGTCCACCAATTGTGTTGAAAAAGTCATGCCACGAGGCACGATCGATAACGGGGGGGGGGGGGGGGCATCGATGTCTGCGTCGACAAGGAGTGACTCTGAAGTTGTGTGCTTTGGTTTGAGATCGAGTGTTGGGGCGAGTGAGGGAGAAGTCCCTTGCGGTATTTGAGTCCCCCTTCTTGAATCCCGGTGGAGCTGTGTAGGGGTGTGCATAAGTAACTGAAGTTCCGAGAAGCGAACCGGACAGTTCGGGTCGGTTCCTTGGTGGTTTGGTTCGGCTTCGGTTTTTTTAAAAATAGAACTAACGGTTCGGTTTGGTTCTCGGGTCTTATGGTCGGGTACCCAAAAACCAACCCAAACTGATTTAAATAATAGTTTAATTTATAATTTATATTAGTTAATACTCAGTAGTTAATAAGTAATAACTTAATTTATATTAGTTTTTCTTCTCCTTGTAGCTTATTTTAGGTCAGTTCATTTCAAACTATTAGTGGGTGTTTCAAAGTTTATTTTAGTCAACCTGAATGGTTATGCTGGGAATGACTTCTTTATTTCTTTTGTTATTTTTCTGCTGAACTATTTGTTCTTATGCTATATTTTTCTTGTTCAGAAAAGGTCTTTTCATCACTAAAAGTTCATTTTGCTAACCTTTTGTAAAATTGGCTCGAGATCATTGTTATTGATATGAGTTAGCTTACAGCTACATATATCAACACATTTTAATTCCAGTTTTACTGTCGTCTGATTGTTTATTTATGCAGGAGATTTTGAAGTCTGGTATACATTTATAAAAATCACTTGTAGTTTTAGAAGCTTTTTAAATAAATTGTTGAACTTTGATAATGTTGTCTTTCATCATTTTCTTAATTGATAGAACACAATTTTGAAATGAAAATAGCAACACATGAGTTTGTGATCATAAATATCGGCTTCACATTTATTGTACGGAACCAAGAACTGAATCGGAACCAAACCGTCATTTTCGGTTCAGTTACGGTCCTACAATTTAGGACCGTGAGTCGGTTCTTGGTTCTGAGTGGAACCAAACCGAACCAATCCGAGTTACACTCCTAGAGCTATGGTTGCATAGGAGTTGATCAGTGGGAAGAAGATATGAGGATTGATGGTGGTTAGCATGGAACTCGGCTGATTTGATTGTCAGGGCGTTACTCGCGAGATTCCGGTCACGTGTGTACACTGGAACACGAAAGGGTTAGAGAGAGAGAGAGGGAAAATAGATGAGAAAAGAGAGAGATTAGGAGAATAACTTCTTGATTGATTCCCATGAGTCTAAGGCTCTGTTTGATTGGGCTGTTGCTGATGGACAACTGCTGATAAAAAAAATGTTGTTTGTAAAACAGAGTTTTGGAAAAGTTGTTTGGAAACCAAACGGTGTTCTAAGTGATTTTTTTTTCCATAAAATAATTACCAACCATAATATATATATATATATATATATATATATATATATATATAACATTTTTATCATAATATGACGCAAATTTATATCCCACTGGTTTAAAATATGAATTTTACTCCATTGACCTGAAATATAAAGGAGAAATAGGAATGTTAGCATAAGTCATGCCTTAAAATGTTATATTTGGGGGATTAATCGAAGTTTACCTTTAGAATTTTCACCAAGCACGGAAAGCAAAAGATACCAAGCTATAAAATTTAACTTTTAGGCTGAAATTCAATAACATAAGATGGTCAATTTGAGTTGTAATTCAACTAGCCACATCACCATCGGAGAATAATATACACACAGGTGCGGCTCGCAGGAGCATAACCAAAATTAGTATGAACTCATTCAGTCATTCTTTGCAATCCTATGGAAATTCAGAGCTGGAAAAAAAAACACCAGAGATCGAACCTGGACTAGAAACGAAGGAAATGCAGTAGGGGAGCTCCTGATGGAAAAGAAGCTGGAGTCCAGGATCTGGAATCTGGGAGAAGTTGATCCACGGAGGGCGAAAAAAAATACACGGGCATAGTGAGATGCAGAAACGCTAGAACCAGTCGGGAAAAAAGATGCGGTAGTTGCTTCGAACGGGGCTACGACCGGGCTGTGGGCATCCGCTCCACCACTATTGCAGCGAAGAGCTGAGATAGGTCGACGAGAGGGGAATGAAGAGCTCTACGCAACTCAGATTTTAGGTATCGGGATGAAAGACGCAAACCACGCGAAGACGGGAAACATGCGAAGACGGGAAACATGTGAAGACGGGAAGCATACAAAACCACAACCACTGCAGTCAGACAGGGATTCAAAGCGCGGTTGAGGGATATGCATAAATAGCGTTTATTAATAAACTCGGTTTTTTCTATCAGCCAAACAAACACCGCTTATAGCCTAAAATCTGTTTTCTCCCAACCGCACTGACGCCCATCAGTTGAACCAAATCCCACGTGAACTATCACAAGTAGGTTTACAATCCCTCGCTTGGGCCATAACACAAGTGAGTTAAATTAAAACGTGCACAACATTTAAAATATAAAGAGTACGATAATGTGCGAATAAAGGATTATCAATGTTTGGTGGATTGAAAGTGATACTGATATGTGCGCCCCCAACTTGGGTCCATAACAAACTGCTAGTGTATATATGTGTTGGAATCTCATGATCTGGAAGTTGTCAAATAATTAATCTTACCGCCAACATAATATGATGTCTATAGGATCACACATAAATGCATGCAGAAATTGTAGTGCTTGATCATTTTGGTTTATGAAACCAAGTCCTAAATACGTATGTTAGATATATATTATATGGTATTTGATTAATTAGAAATTAATCATAAAAGGAATTAATAAATTCAGTTTTGAACTGAAATGAGAATTCCAATACCATTAAATTCCTCCATTGAGATTTGGGAAATCTCTTTCTCTCTTTGACATTAAAAGCCATGCTTTTTGGTACTTTCCGAAATTACTCAGTCGCATTTTTAGGGCGGTTTGAAAGAGCTTGTCTTTTGTTTTTTTCTTTTAAGCACATCTTGAAGACACTGAAAACATAACATTCATTTTTCTCATTTTAGGAATTGAGAAGCCGACAAAGAGGAGAGTAAAGGAAAACTCTGCAAAATACAAAACTGACATTTTGTTGCAGAAGAAGGCGATCATCTTCCAGTCCCGAGCACGTTGGGCGGACTGCGAGTCGTTTCCGGTGTTCGCTTGGATAACACTACAGACGTTGGATACTTTTATGCGTTCAATTATTCTTCTCGAAATTTGATTTCAACGCGGGTATAAAACTCTATTCTTGATTTGTTGTGTTTTGAATGGAGCATATCGAGGGTTTCTTGTATTTTCACTGTGCATTTGATGCTCTAGAAACCCAACAGAGACTACCGAATTTGATTAGCATTAAAAGAATGGCACAAGATACAAATTCACAGCTAGGTCGCACCTAACTTCAGAGGGAGAGGGGGAGAGAGAATATCAAATCAGACTATTGAATCCAATTTGCATTAAAAGAAAGATGCAAGACACAAACTCACAACAAACTTGCGTCGAGCTTCTCGGGGTTGGTTCCCTCTTAAATCTTCTCTCCAAATGAGAGGCAAACGCAAAAGTCTCAAAATGCCCATAAGTCTCTCCTCCACTCTCTTATATAAGCTCGAGGGCCCTGGCGTGGTGGCGGTATTTCTGCTTGAGAATTGGCTGAGGTGCCAATCAACGAAAGTCCCTCTGGAGGCAGTGATCCCGCCAGTGGAGTGACAACTGTTTTTTTGGTGGTAGCCTCTGGTGGGGTGGCTACGTAAAGGAAAGAAGTTGGGCTGTGAAGAGTTCCTTGTCGAGGAAATGAGCTTTCTCCATAGCTCTGGAGAATATGGATGGGTTGTTTGCATGAATACATGGGACGATGTGGGGCTGTAAGCCTTTGAGGAAGTACCCTAGGTAGTGATATGGGGTGTGGTTTATCATCCCCATGACAACCTTGATGAACTCCTTATCACGCCCAACCTTGATGAACTCCTTATCATGCCCATGACAACCTTGATGTACTCTATAAATGTAAGCTGTGATGGTGTCATGCTGACAAACGGAATTGATGTAGTAATATTACTATATTTTCATCTACATAATGAAATTTAGTCATTAAATTTTCATGAGATTTATTGAATGTTTCACGTTTAATAGTAATATACTGGAAATATAATTTACTTGAAATGAAAGTGACATTAAGTTATTTTATTCAATTATGAAGTAAAATTTGAAAATTGCTTATAATAAACAATACACATTATTTAAATGATACATATTTATTGTAGAAGTAAATAAAAAAGTGCAAATCATATAAAAAATAAATGTATATTTTGGGTGCCACCTAACATCAAAATCAATAAATATAAATTTTTTTATGATCTCTTATATTTATGAGCAATCACATATGGGTTCCCTCTTTGCACATATAACAACAATACCGCCCTGTTTCTCGCCGTTTCCCCGTGTAATGTTCATCAACAACTGTCAAATTTTCTATGTTCAATGAATTGAAAGTTCTGCCCTTTGAATTTGCCGCCCGCTTCAAGCGGCTCTGTAGTTTCTTTCTTTGCCTACCTGTTCTGTGATAATCTTCTGCGATGATCGATGGTTCTGTTATTTTTTGGTAAAATCGAAGCAGTTGATCCTGTATTTATTAATTATCAATGTAAATTCTGTTCAGTAATAGCAATTATCAATATTATACCCGAGAGACAACAACAATTCCCGACTCCTTCTCAATGCTTCCATGCAAAAATCAAATTTCACTACACATTAAGGGAATATCAAGCAGTAGAAAGCACTGTCGTCGTGCACATTGCTCACGGGAGATCCCGTGTGGGTGTGTGCTTGTAGTATGTATGGTAATAGCAAGCTTGTCTGACATGAAATGTAGCATTTTTGACGAACTCATTATTGGAACCTCATGCAGTTGACATTCCTTTTTTTTCTCTTAATGATGCAGATGTGAAATTGACAGTCAATTTTCTTTTGTGATATATATATTAATTTGCTTTCCAAACAACTTCTTTGAACGTTCATGTTTATTTTTACAGGGTGGCTTCGTACTTTGTCGATTGTTCAAGAAACCAGATGAGAATCTCACAACTTCCAATGCCGAGGAAATGGATAGCAGTGGATTTTCTCCTGCCTTAACAAGGTCTTCGCCAGATGTTACTGTGAATGGGGCTGAAGCTTTGGAAGATTTCACAGCATCGCTCTGTCGGGAAATTTCAACCTCAAATTTGCACGAAGAAACACCCTCTTTGCACGACATAGATAATAAATCCAGTGCAAAATCAGTGGGAACTCCTACCTGTAGCAATATAACAGCAGATATTGGTGCCAGTCATGTAGATGTAGTTAACATTAAGGTGAGAAATCTACTGTGGGACTTGAATTTAATATATTGAATATTCCTTCAAATAGTTGTTTTGTCCTTGTTGCTTACACTAACTTCCTGTGCTTGTTTAATTCTTATCAATTTTCATGTACTTACTAAGCATTATGTTATAAAATATAAATTCAGGATGACCCAATTCCGAGTGATTTATTCAATTTAGAATCTGAAAGCATGCAGCGGGGTTTTGATGAATTTTACTACAATTCTCCGTCAGGCTATTGCATGGATAACCTCTCCTTTGATGATAGTAGTGTTTGTTTCTCCTCGAAAGATGAAGATGGTGACAGGGAGTTTGTTGCTAAATTCTTAGATGCTATCCTTGTTAACACTGAAGAAGAAAGTCCATCTGAATTTAAGGTTCAGGCAAATTCTACGGAAGTTGAGCTGGCCACTCAAGTGAACCCTATTAAACAAGAACCTTCCTTGGACAATGGACCTGGCATTGTTAGTGTAATTGGTGATAATGTTGATATTGAAGCTTTATTGCTGCAGGTATTGATTTTTAAGAAATGCTTAGTCATGCGCAATTTGTTTTTATTTCTCTAAGATGCTTGTTTTATCTAATTATTGGACTTGTTCGTTTTTTCCTCTCGCTTGTTTGCAGCAGGAAGATCCTGGTTTAGAAGCTTCCTGCCAATCATGTGGGCCATCAAGCTATTTTATGCCTTGTACACCTTTCTCATACAATGAATTAGGAGTTCAGTACGATGATGATCTTTTCATGGGAAGTACTGATTTCCACTATCCTCATGGCTTTGCTGGACAAGAACTTCAACCCATGGATTCTTTTAACGAAAATGCCATGTTTCAGAGTAGTGATAAATCAAACAATGTGTTCGGACTCGCAAGTGTCTCTCATGATCTGTTTAAAAATGACCCAAGTCCCACCTGTGTGGACACTTCCACTGGGAGTGGAATAAAGATCAGAGGTCGTCGGCAAAAGATTTCTACAAACCCAGACCATAATCTATCTCAGGGCATGGCAATGAGAAGGATCCGGCTGCAGACCACATTTCATAGTGGATCAACAGTCAATATTGATGACAAATCAAGCAATGTTAATGGAGCCTATGATGGGAAAGATGAGATGTTTGAGGTGGAGTATTCTCATCAATCTAGACCTCTGAATATTTCATCATGTACCATGCAATTGCTTACAACTTAATTTTGATCTTCAGGTTGGGGAAAAAACAGAGTTGTGTAGTGCCGAAAAACTAACTTCAAAGAAGGATATGGAAATAGCTTCTTTTGGCTCTTCTAATAACGGTGAGATGGCAATTGCTATTGTGGATAGATGCTGTATTGCCACTACCTTACTAACTTACTCTTCCATGCCTTACAGATGATATTGCTTCCTCTTCAGAGGTGAAGCACCCTTGTTCTAACAACCCACAAACACCCAAGCCTATAGTGGCTTCAGTTTATTTTAGCAGGGTAACTGTGGTGATACCAGTTATTCTTTGTGCAATATGCATTGGAATCAGTTGGTTCTTAAGCTCCTGATGAACATGGGATGGGTCTTAATAGTTCAACCTCTCTTTCAAAGTTTTTTTCCCATGTATATAGAAACAGTTGGCTAAGTATTTAAGAGCTCATTTCTCAGGACAGCTTCAGCTGTCGAGTTTCCTGACATACCCGATTGGTTAATTCAGGATTCCATCAGTTGTCCAATTTGAATTCAGTCAGGTATTTTCCAATTTTGAGGGTTCCACTACCCATATGACATCAGCTCTCAGTTTGGGAGAATCTATCCTTTTTTCTATTGGTTTCTGAGGCCCAGTTGTCTTCAATTGAAACATATGTATTGTCAGTTACTAGAGTTGCAATATCATTGCCTGCGCTTTCGGCTTTTATGTATGTATTTTCAGTAGATTAACTTTCTCCTATAGGCTGTATAGGTTCTATTAAACCAGCAAATTGTGTTCATGTTTCACAGGTGTTGAAAGCTTTGTTGCAGTATTGTTACTTCCTGCTATGTAGTGCAGATTTTTTTTTGTATTACTTGGTGTTGGTTTGGTTGTTATATAGTCTGTGAATGTGCACAAATGGGGAAGAAATCAGAGATATGCCACAGGTTTAACTGCAGTTGTTGAACTTGTTTAGATCCACAAGTTCATCTTACTTTCAATTTGAGACCGAAGCGCAGATTTATAGTTGAGATGCAGTAGAAACGAGCATATTTGCTAACCTCTTGAATCGAAGATCGAAATGCTCAAGCTTTTTTCTCTTAAAATTTAAAACATGTGATAACATCAAATAAGTGACACTTATTCTATTCATTTCACTCATATTTTGTATTGAAGATGGTTTTACACATTGTGTTTGTGTTAAAGGTATTGATGAAAAGAGCACATTGTTGCGATTGTGTGCAATTCAGAGCAAATGGACGCTCTAGGGATGAAATTAGGGCACAAGGCAAATGAGGAAATCCGTGCCCAAAACACATGACCGTGTGTCGGTATGTACGGCTGCTAACAGGTCGTGTGTTTTGGCTAGATGAAGGGAAGGAAAATGCACGCCTGACCGCACACCCGTGCATTACAATCACACGACAAAATTCAAGCCTTTATCCTACTATAGTGGGGTTGGCTATATGGATCCTTTGTCGCCATTTTAAGTGTACAAACATGAGAAATTTTTTGCAAAAAATTACTCCCTACAAATTAAAATCAAAGTTTTTATTTTTTAAAATAGGGTTTATTTGAAATAAAGTTATGATATTATTTGAAATAAAAATAAATAAATAACCCTACATTTTATTTTTAATCTTCAGAATGATGGTTTCTCAAATAAATACAATATTTTTCAGTTTTGAAATTGATTGCTGACAAAATTTACCCAAATACTTTTCTCAATTTTGAAAATACAGTATAAAATCATTCTTTTGAACTACTCACTTTTAAAATGACACCGAATAGAGCCGAAATCTGCAGCAATGTGAACCCACATGAACAGGTGCTGGAGTGGATGATGATCGCAAAACATCGAGATTTTGAAGTGATTTCGCATAGGAGTTGGGCGGATGGACTCGAGGAGGATCGCTAGTGTTGTGCGGCTTTTGCACAGCATGCGAGTGGTGTTGATCGGCTGGAGTTGAGCGGTGTTGCTTAGGTTTATGATGAGTATCCCACTATAGTCGTTGAAGTTCTTAATGAAAAATCTTTTTCGTGCCAAACAAACCATTCTCTTATAGCGGTTCCCGATTATGTCACTATTTTTGTATCATGCGCATGTTAATCTGATGTTAGACAATTGTAGACGAGCTCTTATGGAGGTTGAACGCTTGATCAAGCTATTGAAGAATTACACATAAAGCTATCGAGTTTCTTCTAGCAAGGCTTGCACAGTTGCAGATGTTGTAGAACACCGTTGAGTTGCGACAAAGCTTGGAATTTGTGCCCAATGGGATTGCCAGAATTGATTGAGATTCATTCTTGATATCATTCAACTCTTAACCTGACGCTGTCTCCTCAAGGTTTGCTCAATCACCGGTCGAATTTTTCGCCGGAGAAGACGCACTTGATATCGTAAAATGCCGGTGAACTGTGGTAGATCTTGGAGTTCCATGCAGCTTTAGGCTCCGTTTGGGGGGACTTATTTTCACCGGTCAAGCGGTTACGACCGCATGAACCGGACGTAACCGGTGAAAATAAGTCCCCCAAACGAAGCCTTAGATTGTCAAAGCTTGCCAATTTCGAGTCTATGCTTCTTGAGAATGTATAGCTTCATCATTTTCATGAGTATTTGAGATATCCAATGATTTTGTGTGGTAATCCTTTCTCTTTGAAGAACCAGGAAATGATCTTTATCATCAAATAGTTGCAGCTTTAGATGCAAGTAGCTGAGCCATTCTTTATTGCTGCAATTGCCGCGCATGAATTTTGGGGTGTTCTGGCGAGACGGATGGAGATGGTGCGGAGGAAGAATGTCTAGAACAAGAATTTGTAACCGTATACGTCATTACATGTTTGCCAGAAAGCTCATCGGCTGTAAAAGAGGAAGTAGAATGTTAGAAGAAGGCCCATTGGAGGGGGGAGTCTGGGAAGAGCAAAGAATCTAGGGGTAGGGACAAAAAGGATGAACTATTCTACAAGAACAAGAAAACCATCTTTATTATTAGACATTTTCATATCCATTACAACTCCTTTAGGCTCTATTTATAATAGCCTTCACAATGCTAACACTATCTAATTAAAAATATACCCCTAATACGGGTTTAGGGGCCAATTATACACATTACTTCTTCCAAAGAGTTCACAAGTATCAGCCCGAGCCCATAGTTTCTTGCCTCTGAAATCACAATATCCAAAAAGCCCTAAACCAAAGCAATTGAACCATAGAGTCAGAATGAAGAAGTAAAAATTAAAGATTTGTTAAAGAGGTAAACTTTACTTTTCTTGCAGTTCTAAAACATTAATAAGATAGCCTCCAATGGCTGAAACATTTAAGTTTGGAAGGGAAAGGAAAACATCTAAAAAGAACAGGAGCTTTGAAAATTTTAAGAAAGTAGGCATTAATAAACATCAATCTTTCAAGCAACAACAACTTTTTATCATGAACATTCATTACTTCAAACACCTTATGACATGACCATAAGGGCATCCAAACTCCACTATGCTTAGCCTCCTCATCTATTTTGTTTTAGCAATTTTATGGCCGACTTCACTTTGTTGTTTTTCCATCCTCTCTCGAATAACATTGAATATCTTCACGCATAGTAAATATGAGTTTATCTCGCATATCTAGAATCACGTGGTTTGACATACTGTTCACGACTACATCACTATAAACATGACCAGTAAATGCATAGTATCCTCATGAGATGATCATATGATTTGTTAGATATCCCCTTAATTTCATGCGTAGTTCTAATCACTCGGGTTCATAAGTTGCATTTGAGGCTTTCCTTAATAGACCTCTTAGATATCCCCTTAAATTCATGATAAATTTGAAGTTCGCGATCAACTGGGAAAGAGAAGAAAGTTGACAAATAAAAAAATTGAAATGGATGGAGGAAGACTGAGGTAAAATTACAATTTTATGTCAAATTAATGTTTCTACTTGAGAAAAACACAAATGCTAGAATGACTAATGTAACCGAGAACAAAATCGAGTGCTCTTTGGATCTAGAACCTGTCTCCCATGTTGTTAGATCATTGTCTGCCGACATTGTGAGAATGCGAGATCGTTGGATGAGTGAGGGCTGTGGTGAATTTTTTTTAATCCAGGCTCTGTTCCAAAATCTGTGTTCGAGCGCTCTGTAACGATGACACATTGGTATAGAAAAACACGTGAAATTGCATGTGATCTAGAGCCTTTTTCATGGAGATAATGAGTCCGCTCCACGCACATCACGAACTCCATCTTCATGGAAGCTTTCTTTACAGGCGATGCAACCACTGCCAGAGTTCGCGACAGAGGAAGGAGGGAGCGATGTCTCCATCGAGGAAGATGATTGCGACTGAGTGATGACTTGGGAAGTTTCGACATGGTTTCTTTAATGACTGCAGCCGCGATGCGTGTGCCGTTCGCGGCTCACAGTACTTCGATTGCAGGTATGCGTCCTTCGAGCGCCGCCATTTTTTGCCATTCGGTCCTTTGACATCACTCGGCCTCTGGATTTACCATCTTCCTATAGAAAGAGCAATAGCTCACTGATCCACAATGGATAATAAAAGATCATAATTTTGGACCTAAAAAAGTTCTCAGGTGAAATAATAGCTAATAAAAATCAGTAGGAAGGAGAAAAGGACTTAAAAGATTGGATGGGAATAGAAACTGGCGGCGTTGCAGTTGTAACTTCTTCGGATTGGAATAGAGATCATGGAGATCAAGAGTGACCTCCATGAGATTTTGTTCTTCATTGCTTTTCTTCTTCATTGCTTTTCTCCGCCACTTGTCGTCATTGTGGGGCACCCGGACAGATTTAGGAACGGAGCCCGAATTGAACTGTCAATGAGATCGAGTAGAGAAAATCTAGATTTCAATGTTTATTTTAGTGACGATATGTCATGAACTGCTAGTTCTTGGCGTAACCATGACCATCAATATATATGTCGGCAACATGATGAGACACACGGTGGTGTGCCAAGGCTTTGAATGTGTCGAAGGATTGAGTGTGGGAGCCCTTGACACAAGGAGAGCATGGCAAGAATAAAGCTTACCATATGGGTATCATGGGATCTTAGCTTTATGGCAACAACTGTATGTTAGAGCATGGATGACATGGATGAATCGAAGATGGAAGTGACCCGGGCCAAGACTTAGCAAAGAATATGAGCGGCAAGGGTGTCACATATACAGACAGAGGAGGAGTCATGACGTGCCAACAATAGCCATGACATATAGTGTGAAGTCTTTAGTATAAAGGCTTAATGGCGCGATAGAGGATTGTGGAAAAAGATGATAATGTAGGATGGTGACACGATACAACATGAAGAAAAGAGTTGTAGTGTGAAGAAATGAAATACAAAATTGGCATTTGGATGATAAATGATGAATTAATATGATATGGATTTCATCAAGTAGAGGACCACATTATAAGGCATATGTGTACGGAGTCTTCCAGAAAATTCGAGTCATGTGTGTGTGCATGTGCGTGCGGCGTGCGCGCGCGCCCGCACGCGTGTGCATGTGCGTGTGTAACACACACACACACAATAGTAAAAGGGAAAAAAGACCCTTTGGTTAAACATTCACTTTCTGACTTTACCTCTCTTTTTTTAAAAATTCCACTTTTAAAATTGTGTTTTTTTTTATTTTTTAAAAAATATGCTCTCATATAAGCAAAGTATCCAACCTACAATAGAAAATGTGCTCTTCCCGTTGCTCGCAAACCCCCGTGCACACGACAAAAATGAGCGACGGACAAAGTATAATGCTTGGGGGTTTGCGAGCGGCAGTAGAGCAGTCGCGCCGGGGCAATGTTATAACCGGAATAATATCGCGCGGGGCACTGAAGGCCCCCTCCCCCATGCACTAACACAGTTGGGATATGGTTGCGGTTGGTCGTAGGGGCGAAGCCCCGTGCACTATCACTCGCGCGCGCGTATGATTTAGGGCCCCATGCACTATCATCTCGAAGAATCAATTGGGATTCATGCCAGGGCAGTCGACCATGGAAGCTATACATCTCTTGAGGAGACTCACTGACAACTACCGAGAAAGAAAACAAGATTTGCATATGCTGTTTATTGATCTTGAGAATACTTATGATAAAGTTTCAAGAGAGATCTTATGGAGAGTCTTAGAAAATAAAGGTGTAAATGTATCATATATTGACATAATCAAATATATGTACAAATTCAGTGAAAAGGGTGAGGACATCTGGAGGATTAACACAGGAATTCCCTATCACTGTTGCTTACATCAAGATTCAGCTTTAAGTCCTTATCCTTTTACCCTTATCTTAGATGAACTCACCAGACTTATCCAACAAGCAATACCTTGGTGTTTATCGTTTGTGGATGATATCGTTTTGGTTGATGAGACTCGCAAAGGTGTAAACACAAAATTTGAATCTTGGCGAGCCACTTTAAAAAAGAAGGGTTTTAGGTTGAGTAGGGCAAAGACAGAGTATATGGAGCTTAAATTTAGCAGTACAAGAAGGACAGATGACTTCGTTATTAAGTTGGGTGATCAAGATATTTCCCGTAGTGAGTGTTTTAAATATCTTATATCGATAGTTCAAAAGTACGGAGGTATTGATAAAGATGTGACACAGAATCCAAGCGGGTTGGTTGAAGTGGAAAGGTGCGTCAGAGATCTTATGTAATCGTAAAGTACCATTAAAACTTAAGGACAAGTTTTACCATACTACAATTAGACCAGTAATGCTCGATGGTTCTAAGTGTTGGGCAATGAATTGTGTACGTGACCAAAAAATGGGAGTTGTGGAGATGAGAATGCTTAAGTGGATGTGTGGTCACACGAGACTGGATAAAATTAGAAATGAATGTATCAGGGATAAGACTGGCGTAGCACCAAATGCAGAAAAGATGCAAGAAACTCGACTAAGATGATTTGGACACGTACAAAGGAGACCATTAGAGTCACTAGACATGTTAAACGAGGGAGGAGTGGACCAATAAAGACTTGAAATGAAACTCTAAGGAAAAAACACGATGTACTTAGACATTAGTGAAATTATGACAAAAGATAGGACACAATGGCGACAAAGGATCCATATAGCCGACCCCACTACACTGGGATAAAAGCTTGAGTGTTGTTGTTGTGTGTGTACGAGTGACAGTGCACGGGGGGGGGGGGGGGGGGGGGGGGGGGGGAGGGGAGGGGGGGGGGGGGGGGTGCACCACGCTCCCGCCCTTCGCAGCCTATTGAGTTTGTATAATTTTTCTAATCTAATTTATTCTTTTTTATTGTTGAAAATAATTATCAAATATATAGTATATATATAGTTTTTATAATATTTATATATATTTAATTATTTAGATTATCTTTTTTATATAGTTTTTTTGATAAATTTAAAGAATTTAAAAATAAACGCCGAGCCGCCCGCCGCTGTAGAGTTAGGGTTTCGCCGCTGCTGCCAGAGGAACGGGTGGCCTACCCGGCACCCCCCGGGCCCCGGCCGATTTGTCAGAACCTGGCGAACATGTCGGGGGTTTTCCGGTTGCCCACTCTACGCAGGACAACCCCCGACGGGTTCGCCGGGGTCCAGCGAACCTGCCGCGGGGCGCCGGGCAGGACGCTGTCGGCTCTGTCGCCGGGGGCAGAGGAGATCGTGAGGCAGGCGGAGGAATTTGCGTTACAAAAATGCCCATTCCGTTAGAAATATGGATGGAAAATGATAAAATCAGTCAAATCATTTTATGATATTCAATTTTACCCTTTATAATGACTTTACATTGAAAGGTGTCACATTTTTCTTTGAAAATATAGATGGAAAGTGATAAAATATGCCAAATTATTTTATGATATTCCAATTTTACCCTTTGGTAATAACTCTACATTGAAAATGGTGCGTTACATTTTGCCCTTTGTAATGAATCTAGAATAATTATAAAAGTATAAACTTGGAATATTATAAAATAATGTAGTTGATTTTATCAGTTTCTATCCATCGGAAGGGCTATTTTTGTAAACTGGGTAAACTTGGAGGGGAGGTGAATGTCATTTCAAAAGATAGAGGGGTGCAACCAAACTCCCAAGGGAGGCCCCGATAATTAACCCTATATGTGTGTGTGTTGTGTGTGTGCGTGTGTGTTACGGTTACGCATGTCGACGGGACACGCACACACCGATGAGACGTCGTGGCGAGTCCGCAAGCGGAGGGAGACGACAATGGGTCCGTCGGGAGGAGAGACCGAAGATGCGCTTCCGGCGTCAATTCCCCTGCATTCTGCTATTTCATATTATGTTATGTATGATATTATTTTATTCACACTTATAATTGACACCCCGTGCCTATAAGGGATGGTGTTATACTCCTTTTGAATTATTCTTGGATGAATAAAAATTAGGGCTGCTCACTAAGGATTTCTTCTCAACCTATTACCCTCTCTTCTCCCTCATTTCCGCGAGATAGGCCCCTTTTTGCCGCCGTTTTCAGCCCCATGGCTCCCAACACTCGCTCCTCCGGTGACCCCGCTCCAGATACCACCTCTGAAGCCCTTAGCCGCCGCTTGGAGGCTCAAGAGCAACTCGTCGCCTTCATGCATGCCTCTCTCCTTGCCCTCCACTCGAAGGTCGACTTCCTTCAAGCATCGACCGCCGCCTACGGGTCCAACTCGCTCGCGAACAGTGGCTCTCTCCTTGGCGCTGGGCAGCCTCCCATTTCCTTCGGGACCACTACCCCGATCATTCTGGGTTGGTCCCTCTCTCTCTTGACATTCCCTCCTTTGTTGGCGTTGATCTGATGGGTTGGACCTCCAAAGCAGAGCAACATTTTGACCTCAACTACACGCCGGAGCACAAGGTGTCTACAACCTGTGGTTGGCTTGGACGGCTCGACCCTCCATTGGGCTTGGTGGCTCCGCCAATCCAACCCGTGCCTCTCTTGGCCCGAGCTCAAACAGGAGATGATCTGGAGGTATGACACCCGCTACTCCGGCTCCTCCGCTATCGAGCGTCTTTGCGGCGTCCGCCAGACAGCTGGCCTGGACGATTATGTTGATGAGTTCGTCGCCCTGGTCTCCCACATCTCGGGCTGCCGCTTGATCAATACCTGAGCTTCTTTAGGTAGGGTCTAATGTCACATATCCACTCTCGTCTCCCCACACAACACCCCCACACGGTCTCCTGACTTCATGGACTTGGCGCGTCTGGTGGAAGCTGACCTCTTCCCATCGACCACCTGCTCCCACGGCCGACCACCACCAGCCTCGACCAGCCTTAGCGACCAGAACCCACGACTCCACCGCGGCCGCCGCCTTGGGGAAACTGGTCAAGCCACCCACCGGCCCCTCAGCGTCTCTCAAACAATGATTCATAATGAGCTCCGCAGCAAGGGTCTCTGCTTTCTGTGCCGCCAACCGTACTCCCCACAAACATGAGTGCTCCGTGAAGGAGTTTCACGCCATCATCGACGACGTCGATCGTCTTCGATCCGGAGGTTACCCTGGCTAACTTTGAGGCTCTGGAGCTCTCAGCAGGGGATACACCTCTCGACTCCACCGCATCTACGTTCTGCCGGTTGGAGTTGTCTTGTCTCTCGGCGGGCGGGATCTCCGGGAGGTATCCCCGGGAAGCAGACCATGCAGCTCTCGGGCATTCCGCGGGATCATCCGATCATCATCATGGTGGACAACGACGCAAGCCACAACCCCATCTCTGAGCGTCTGGTACAGTGACTTCGCCTTCCATCAGTTCCCTCCCCGGATATTAGGGTCTGCCTGGAGCTATGGACGTCGCCGACCGACTCAGGGTCGTTGCATTGTCATGCCTATTGTTGTGGAGTCATGTTCCGTGACCGCGGACTTCTACGCATTCGGCCTAGGCGGTATCGATTCCTTTTAGGAGGTGGCTTGGCTCAGAACGCTCGGCGATGTACGTGTCAATTGGGCGATTATGACCATGCAGTCCTCCAGGGGCCAGCCATGTCGCCTCGACGGTGACTCCCCTCTACTCCGCTCTTCGGATCTCCCTGTGCACGATCCAGCGGACCATGGACGTCGGCCTCTCCGCAGGGCTGTGGGCACTCTCGGGCTCGTCCGACGTGTCTTTACCTTCCCCGACGGACCACCAAGAGCTTTCTACTGCGCTCGCCGACGTCATCCAGCCTCCGAAAGGATTGCCACCATCTCAGCTTTATCTGGTCAAGGAAGAAAGACGACAGTTGGCGTTGTATTACCCATCCAAGCTACTTGATTGTCGCTACCACCTTCAGGGGACTCTGGCTCGCAGGAGGACCCTGTTGCTGGGTCTTATCTTCTGGAGTCCGGAGCTACGTGGCTGCCACAGGATCACTTCTGTCGTCGCCTCTCCGACTACTGCCTTGGGGATAAGGCATATTTTCCAGACAACGCCATTATTACGTTTACACATGCCGAAAGGACACGCACACGCCGACGAGACGTTGGGGCGAGTCTGCACGCGAAGGGAGACGACGACAGGTCCGTCAGGAGGAGAAACCGAAGACGCGATATCGACGTGATTATTTATTTCATTCGCATTCTGTTATTTCATATTATGTTACATGTAAGCTTTAATTTTATTCGCACTTGCTATTCGCACCCCGCGCCTATAAGGGGTGATGTTCTCCTTTTGGATTATTCTCGGATGAATGAAAATTAGGGTTGCTCCCTAAAGTATTTCCTCTCAACCCTTATCCCCTCTCTTCTCCCTCATCTCCACCGGCCCTCCTCGCCGTGTTCTTCTCCGGGATCGTATTAGTGTGTGTGATATATATATATATATATCAGCTAAATTTTTTATTATAATTTTTTTGATTTTTATGACGCTAGAAATCAAGGCGAAATATGAAAAACTCTTTTTTCCGTTTTCTATACCGACCCTTATCCTCAAGTACCAGTTGGTTCTAGACTATTTATTTCAAATAAGGCCTCGAACCGCCCCCTAGACCTACCCATGATCTAGTTGACACCACATGCGGCAAATTCACGGAATCCTCCCAGGAAACCGACGTCTGCACCAGACGATTTTACCCCTAAGTCTTGCAAGACCTAGTCTCCCCTACCTGTGGCAAATTTCCCACGGAATCCACTCTCAGAATCTGACGTTCTCTTCTAACGATTTTTCTACTCAAGATAAAGTAAAAAATTGCAAGATAATAAAATAAGCAATAGAAAACTCCCCAAAGATTTTTGAAGGTGAATACAAAGGCGTTGGCGTTCTTGGTGCATTCGTCCTTCATGTTGAATAACCGTGGTAGCACTTCCCCTTCAAAAACTCCTTTAGATCTTGTGTTTTTCCAAGGGATTTTTCTTGATAGTATGAAGATGAGCCTCTCTTAAGATTTTTTGAGTTGAGGCTTCGACGAAAGAGGAATCGATCAGCAAGGAAGGAGAAGAGTCATTCTTTAAATATGCATCGGTTGCTACCGCCTGCTGTAGCGCTACTGCCCGGAGATAGCTACTTTAGGTAGTCTTTTCTTCCTTTGGAAATCTCTATCTTTGGCAATCTCCATTTTAGAATGATAAAATTACATTCACCTCCCCTACAAGTTTATCGAGTTTACAAAAATGCCCCTTCTGTTAGAAATATGGATGAAAAATGATAAAATCAGCTAAATTATTTTATAATATTTCAAATTTATACCTATAATGATTCTAGATTTATTACAAAGGGCAAAATGCAACAAACCCTTTTTAATGTAGAGTTAATACAAAGGGTACAATTAGAGCTGTCACGGTTCCGGTTCGGTTCTGGTTCTACTAAAATCGTGAACCGAACCGCTAAGATAACAATTCTTTAAATTAGAACCAAATCCTTATTTAGTTTGATCGGTTCCGGTTCTGATTCCGGTTCCAGAATAATTTTTAGAACTGTCATATCAACGGTTCCGGTTACGGTTCAACAAGAACCAAAACCAAACCGGTCACTAACGGTTCGGTCCGGTTCTATGCGGTTTGGTCCGGTTTCAATCGGTTCGAAGTAGAACCAAAACTAAATTTGGCGAAATGAATTAGGGAGGTCAAAAATAAAAAGCCTGAGGGTAAGTGTAAATCTGTTCTTTTTTTTGCAGGGACTTTGAAGTCCGGGGTCCAGGCATAGGAATTTTGCATTATTCCAAGTGAGATTATTTTTTTGTGTGTAATATAGTAACACTGAAAGTTAAAAATTGAAATCACAAAACCACAAAATTGCACTATACCGCACTGATTTTAAACTGCGCCGATTTTATACCGTACTGAATGGTTTGGTTGTAGAATGGCTTCGTTGGTTGCAAAACAACATAGTTTGCAGTGTTGTTTTTGGCGGTGTAAAATTGAAAAAAACTGCGCCGCATCGTTTTCTTCGAGAGGTCATGATATTTCAACTATCGTCAATAAGTACAAGTTACTTTAATTATTTCAGGAAAATGTATGGGTACAATTGAAAACACATTATATAATAGTGTAAAAATCGAAACTGCACCGCAGAAACCGACTCCAAACTGTACCAATGTCAAACCACACTGCACCATTTTGGTGTGATGCGAATTTGTTCGGTCTAAAACCAACCTCTTTTAGTGCGATTACGGTTTGGATCAAACCGCGTCAGTTTCTCACATACTAGTAAGCATAGATATTATAGATAGATTATATAAAAAAATAACAATATAATAAAATTATTATTATTAATAAATTATAATAATAAACGGGTTGTGATTCGGTTCTGCTTCGGTCCGGTTCAGATCGTGTCTAAAAATCTTGAAACCGCTTGAGACTTGTATGTTGCGGTTCCGGTTCCGGTCCGGATAATAAAATGAAAAAACCATACCCGGACCAATAATGTTCACGGTTCCAAAATTCAAATCGGAGCCCTAATAATTCGCGAACGATTCAGGTCGGTTCTATGCCGTTCCGGTTCGGTTTTCGATTTTTAGTTTTAAGTGACAGCTCTAGGTACAATTGGAATATCATAAAATAATTTGGCATATTTTATCACTTTTCATCTATATTTCTAAAGAAAATATCACACCTTTCAATGTAGAGTCATTACATAGGGTAAAATTGAATATCATAAAAAAATTGATTAATTTTATCATTTTTCATCTATATTTCTAATGGAAGAGGAATTTTTGTAAATTGGTTAAACTTGGAGGGGAGGTAAATGTAATTTTGAAAGATAGAGGGGTGCAACTGTAATTATGCAAACTCCTAGGGTAGATCCAGATAGTTAACCCTATATTTATATGTGTGTGTGTGTGCTCGCGCACGCGCGCGTGCATGTGTGTAATATAAAATATTTTATATTTGTTTAGTAGATTTTAAAGTTCAATAAATGTTAAATTGCTTATATATATATAAAGTATTAACAAATTAATTATATTTATACAAAACAATGCAAATAAATACTTATATATTCAAACATGATATATCTTATGTTGCACAGACACGCGACACGACACGCGACTTGCCAATTCTCAATAAATGTCATATTATGACACGTTGTGGCACATATTAAATATTTATATTTTATAATTATAAAAATCCTAAAACATGTTACAAAAAAATAAATAAATAAACAATTAACCAAGATTTTGAAAACCGAACCGAAGATCGAACCAAATGAGTCAGATTATGTCCGCACAGATAAAGAAGATTCAGTTCCGCAGTCTAGATAGTTCTCGCTTTCCTCACGCGTAAAACGGTTCTTGCAGTCTTTTTCTATTGACCCCTTGTCCCTAGAGCTGTCACTTAAAATCGAAAATCGCAAGCCGAACCAGAACCAGAACCAGAACCGAACCGGAACCGCAAAGAACCAGATCGAATTGTTCACAAATTATTCGAGTTCCGGTTTGAATTTTGAAATCGTGAACAACATTGGTCCGAGTGTGGTTCTTACATTTTATTATCCGGACCGGAACTGGAACCGCAACATACAAGTCTCAAGCGGTTTCAAGATTTTTAGACCTGATCTGAACCGGACCGAAGTAGCTTACTATCACGAGTGAAGCTGGTGCAGTTTGAACACAAACCGCAATCGCATTAAAGGGGGTCGATTTTGGACCGAACAAAACTCCACCGCATAAAATACGTGGTATGGTTTGACATTAGTGTGGTTTGTAGTCAATATTTGCACTGCACTTTTGTTTTTTATACAGTTATATAATATATTTTCAATTTTACTAACATATTTTTTTGAAATATCTTATTTAAAAATATAAAAGATATACAACTACTATCTATTAGTAATCATGAAAGATAACTAATTATAGCCGATTGTTACGGTTGAGCATGCTGACGAGACGTGCGCAAGCCAACTAGAAATCGTGACAAGTCCACACACGTAGGAAGACAATTGATATTATCCCACCGATCGTTAAAAAGACAGTCGAGAAGTGCGTAACATGATTATTTTTTTCGATTTTGTTTTGAGTTTTACTATTTGCAGCCCGTTTTTATTTTATTTTGTCAAATTTGATTTTGGTTTTAGTTAGAACCGATTGAAACCGGACCGAACCGCGTAGAACCGGACCAAACCGTTAGTGGTCGTTTGGTTATGGTTCTTGTTGAACCGGAACCGTTGACACGACGGTTTCAGAAATTAAGCTAGAACCGGAACTGGTCAAACTAAAAAAGGTTTTGGTTATAATTTGAAGAACTGTTACCTTAGTGGTTCGGTTCATGGTTTTAGTAGAACCGAAGCTGAACCGTGACAGCTCTACATGTCCCGAGCGGTTTTATTTACCCCCCCCCCCCCCCCCCCCCCCCCCCGCCATTCCAAAGCCGCCACCAGCCTTTACGCCCGCCACTCTGTTGGCCTCGCACAGTAGGCTGAGAGTATTTGTTTTTGCTACCATTGGACGAGAATACTGCTCTCGTGGCCACTCCTGATCATCCGACTTGACGCAATCCGATCGCCCTGTCACCCGCTCCTCTTGCTACTCATCTCGCACTATAGGTGACTAATCTGACCAAATGAGTCAAATTATGTCCATGTTGCAGGCCGTCATGGCGGAGCAAGCTGCCCTAGCGACCCATCATCAGGTAGTCATTATCGCGCTCTCCAAACGCATCGATGATCTTTCTACCGCCCCCGCACATGATCAAACAAACAATAATCAGGCACCACCACTTATCCACCATGCGCTGCTTCTTCACCGCCACCAACACTCGTGCACCCCAACACAGCTATGGTGTCACGCTACACCAGGTTGGACTTTCCAACCTATGATGGAAAAAGTGATCCTTTGGGCTGGCTTACCAAGTGTGAGCAATTCTTCCACTACCAACAAACTTCAGCAGCAGACTGAATGCATCTAGCATCCTTCTGCATGCTCAACCTCGCTCTTTTGTGGGCTTCTCGACTCCTCACCGATAGACCGAATCTGATTTGAGACAACTTCAAGCGGCTCTGCAACTTGCGTTTTAGACCTATCCACAACAATCCCCTCGGCGAATTCACATCTGTATGATAAACGAGGTTCGTGGACGAGTACCTAAAACAATTTCAACTTCTTCTAGCACATATCACTCTTGCCCCAGATATGCATGTCACAATTTTCACCTATGGACTTTGTGATTTCCCACGTCTGGATGACGAATTTGAGGCCCCACCCGACTTAATGACTGCTATGAGTCTGTGAAGGATCAAGCGCATAACCAACTGTTCCAAAAGCCCGGACTGTTGGAAAGGGTGCTACTTAATTTTTTAAATAAGTAGAAGAGCGCCACGGGTCAAGTGAAGGAACGCCGGACCCAACAATCCCCCCCCGGCGTCCAGCACAACCCGTCGGCTCAGAGGTGGAGTTACCACATGGCCCACATGGCTCAGAGGTGGGGTTACCACATGGCCCACACGGCTCAGAGGTGGGGTTACCACATGTCCACGGTTGCACGGCTCAGAGGTGGGGTTACCACATGTCCACGGTTGTCTGACCCGCCGGACCCACACAGGTAGAAGGGAAAAATCAGGATTTAATAGCGCTCCCCGGTCTTGAACCCGTGACCTGCTCTGATACCAATTGAAGGATCAAGCACATAACCAACTGTTCCAAAAGCCCGGACTGTTGGAAAGGGTGCTACTTAATTTCTTAAATAAGTAGAAGAGCGCCACGGGTCAAGTGAAGGAACGCCGGACCCAACAGTCTGTCCCGACTCTGAGATCGTCGCCTCCAGCTAACAAAAGAGACCTACCCGCCTACTACCAACATCATTCCACAAGGCCGTATCGAGGGCCCTCCAGCCCCACCGATTCGCTGATTATCTCGGGCCGAGATATTGTAACGATGCATCCCAGGATTATGTTTTAACTGCAACGAGCAGTTCACTCGCGGGCACAGATGCACCGGGCATTTCTACCTACGCGTTGAGGACTTAATTAACCCTATGTTTATATATGTGTGCGTGTGCGCGCGCGCGTGCGTGTGTGCGTGTGTGCGTGTGTATGTGTAATATATATATATGTGTGTAATATAAAATATTTTATATTTGTTTAGTAGATTTTGAAGTTCAATAAATGTTAAATTGTTTATATATTAATATATATACAACTTAATTATATTTATACAAAACCATGCATATAAATACATCTATATTGAAACATGATATATTATATGTTGCACTGACACGCGATACGACATGACATGCGACTCGTCAATTGTAAAAAAATACCATATTCCGACACACTGGGACACATATATTAAATATTTATTTTTTATAATTATGAAAATCCTAAAACATGTAACAAAAAATAAAAAAATGAACAATTAACAAAAATTCAAATAAACTACGTCATGTTTAAATATTATTCATTAAATATTCAAATGTAAAACTTAACAAAAGGTCAAAAAATGATAGAACATTAACAGTTTAACACATTACCATTATATATCATCAGTAAAACTAATGAATTCCATATCGGGCTCATCCACTGAAAGATTTGCAATTTCAAGCATGCCAACATCTTCAAACATGTCCAATGAATCTCCAGCAATATCCCACATCTTGGTCTCTCCTTGTGTGTATTGTGGACTTTTTCTGGATAGAAGACGTACATTGTTGTGTATAAAAACTCAATCTTCTGTTCGTTTTAGAGTCATTTTATTTCTTCTCATTTAGTGTATAAAGGAGTACGTACTCCAATTCCTCTCGGCACATGAAGATGGTTGTGCAAGAAGCTTTAATGCTAAACTCTGTAGCATAGTGCACTTGCACCATGAATAACCCACCAAGTCTTAGGATCCATCGAATATTGACTGTGAACTGAATCAAATTCTCAAAATTCTCCATTTATATAAGCAAAATTTGCGTACTATAAATTCACTTTGATGTGATCCGAGGTGTTAGGAAAGTACTTCCTAAATCATTTTTTGATTTCTTGAATGATTTCATTATCCTTGTATGACAAAATTTTAGAAGAATCTTCATTGAGTCATTGTTCACTATAGCACCTAAATAAATAAAAACAAGTATTATTGTTATAACAAATAAATAATAAATAATAATGTAATTAACTCATGGAATTTTAGAACTTACTTAGGATTCAAGGCATGTGCTAAACAATAAAGTGGAGTGTTGTTCTTTGACCAACGATCCATAAATATTGTTTGAACAACTTCATAAAATGTAGATTCCTCATCTAGCCTTTTTACCTCATGTTCATATATAGCTTTCTTCACTTTTTCAATCATTGAATCTCACATGCCATAGACTAAGTGAAGACAAGGCTTATCTGTATCACCAAGTCTAAACATATCATAAATAGGAGGCGTGAAGGAAAGTATGTAATCAATTTTATCCCACCAATAATCATCCAGTACTTGATCCTTAACAAACTTCACATTCCTTTGATTATCATCTCGATAAATATTCCATTTTTCAGAAATAATCATGGTTTGAAGACCACTTTTTTATTGGCTTAAACCTTTTAAGCATCACAATCATCGAAGCAAGCAGTGTATCAGCTATGGAAAGCAATTTCAAGTTAACAAACTCATTGCATATAGCCAGCCTCATGGAATGGTTCATGATAAAATTTTTGATTTGCATAACTTCAGAAACAATTTCAGAAATCCATTTGCATTCTAAATAAACCTCTTGATTGACCTCTGTATTCTTTGGGTCACATATGTTCTTTAATGCAAGATTAAGGGTGTGCACCACACAAAGAGTCCAAATAATGGAGGGAAATTCTTGTTCAATGAGTTGTCCCGCAACCTTGCAATTAGCAGTATTATCTGTAATGACTTATACAACTTTCTCATGACCAATTTCATTTATAACTTCTTTGAATAAGTTAAAAATGAAATACATATCCTTTGCTTCTCCAGAACAATGAACCGTCTTTAAAAATATAGCTTCTCCATCAGACAACCATAAAATTAATAAGTGATCTCCTTTGTGAGTCACTCCATCCCTCCCTCGCAAGACTTACACCTTTCTCCTTCCACATGTTTCTAATTGGTGCCACAATCTTTCAATATTGAACTTCTCTTTTGTGTAACAAGGTGGTCCTCAACTACAATGTTTTAAAAATCGGATGTCGGACACATATTGGATTTTGTTTTTAAATGTCGGATATCGAAAGTCGGAGACATGTCGGGGATATTTAAAATATCGGATTTTCATATATTATAAATAAAAATTTTATTTAATGTATATTAACTATTATTATATGTTATAAAAATAGAAAAAAACAATATAACAAATAGATAAAAAATGAGTCATTTATATTATGAAATAAATTTAAATATTATCTAAGAAAAATATTATTTCAAAATGATCATTGTAAAATATATTTAATACTATATACCTAATTTTATTTTGATAACATGTTTTTCAAATAAAAAATATTTAAAAGTTTAAAAATTGATTTATTATAAGTTTTTTCAAACTTATAAATTTATATTAAAAATATGAAACAATCACCTAATAAATATATTAAATATTTTCCAACAATTATACAAAATTGATTGTAAGAATAAAACGTTAAAAAATTGAAATAATAAGTTGAATCGATTTAAACATACATAATATAACTATAAGTGATTTAAATATATGATGTTTGTTGCAAATATCTAAAAGTTTTGTATACGGAAAAAATCGGACATGTCGGTGGACATAATCTCAATCGTTTTCGTCTAAAAAATGACATCGGGAGACATGTCGGAGGATTTAAAACAATGGTGGTATATACCCCGCAATATTATGATTTGCCGCATAAGAAAAAACAGATATAAAGTAGGGATTTTTTGCTAGGTTAAAAGGCAAACCTGCCGAATAAAACATTCTACAATCTCATAATATAAATGTTCCGTTGATCCATATTAAATGCATTCTCAAGCAAACTTTTTTTCACACTTTCAATCTTCCTTTTTCTATAGAAAAGATCCACCCCACAAGTAGATGTACCTTCACCACTTGAAAAGCTAGAAGTGGGCAGAGGCACTTTTTAGGAGCAAGATTCGTCATTCTAGCATTCACCACTTCTTCTAGTTCTTTCATCTCAAATAGATCACTTCTTGAGACTTTTACACACTTTTCAATTCGTTTTTCACCAATCATTAACAAATGTGTTCACTCTTGTATATGAACTTATAAAACTTTTTTCACAAAAAATTGCACTCACAAGACAAATTGTCTCCCGCCTCACCATAAGTAGCTAGTTTATTGACAAACCTCCATAATGATTTATTTGGATCATCATCAATAGATATAGGCTCGTGTGAACCAGTATTACTACCCTTGCTTGAAGGCATTCTATAAAAAAATAGGTGTTGTCCAATCTTCAAACATAAATCAGACACACATATAACATATTTGATCTTTAAACATTCAAACGCAGAACACACATTTTTTTATCCCTATCAAAACTTGCAGAACAATTTATAAAAGCATGTATAGTTGTATACTATGTAATGTTAGTGTTTTGAATTTTGATCTTGCAGGTAATGTTTTGATCAGTGCCTCCGTGGGTCCAGAAAATGAAAGAGTCCAGAAACAAGATCATGACCTTGGGAGACGAGAAGGAAGAAAATGAAAAACTGAAAACGAGTCCAGAAAATGAATCCATGAAAATGAATCCAAAAAATATATATTACCTCACAGAAAATGAAGAAAAATCCGACCGATTCAAGATCCAGGTGGAATATGGCCAAAGCAGATCGATCCAAATCCCGAACCGGAGAGGGGGGAAGGTCGATCAAGAAGACAAATCCAGGCATTCCTGTTGAGATCAAGCTCCCCGAGGTCTGTTGTCATTTTAATGGAGAAGAAGCAAGAGATCGACATTTTAATGGAGAATCGGGAAGCTAGCACGAAGAGGAAGCATGAAGCGGTGAACGCCGATGCATTACCTCAAAGAAGCGAGCACTACCTCAAAGAAGCGAGCACGAAGAGGAAGCAGTAAGAATGAAGCGTAGATGCCCTAGATCTCAAGGGAGGAAGGCGGAACACGGGCTTACGGGAGAAAATCAGCATGCGGGTTTTTTTAATAAAGAGCTGGCTCACGCGGGATTCGCGTGTCCGATTGAGCGGGACACGCGAGTCCCGCGTGAGCGGGACATGTCAGACTTCCGACATGGGTGTTCGCGCGTGTCGGCGTGTCAGATGCATGTCGGAGAGTCCGACACCGACACTCTGGGCATTTCAGAGTGTCAGTTCTTCATATGATATATTCCTCGACATATTAAAATTGGCATGAAAAACTCAAACCAACATGTCCTCGACATCTGACTTCTGCAACCTTGCTTGCATGGTATTTTTCATCAAACTTCATGTCCATTAAATCTCCATAGGAGTGTTTTTAAACATTTCCTAAATTTTGTTATTTTAAGTATTGAGTTTTACATCAATCGCATGTTTTAAAAAATCCTCGAGAACAAAACTTTATTCTCCATCCACAGCTGTCCCACATGCATGATCCTTTCTCATAACTCATTTGTAAGGTTTTGTGAGTGTGCTTTGTTATTCTCTACAACCTAACACACCACATTCCATCGATTAAATCTCTGGCATGTCATGTCTCAACGAAATGATAGTTGTGGAATACTCTAAATCTCAAAGATGATATATCTATTTTGATATCTCTCGCACAGTTATCTCTCGTGATGTGACCTTCCTTGAATACAAGCTTATTTTTCATCCACACCTCCCTCCACTGCTCCTACGATGCCTCGCCATATTCTACTACATGGACTCTAAAACTCCACCTCCTGCTCATGATCCTTCACAAAGCACTTTTCATTCCTATCGTCATTACATCCGTCATTGGAAGGGTATCTCTGCTTCTAATGAACAATCCTCAGCTTTGTAACAACCCGATTTTAGGTTATGATAATTTCTTTTAGTTATAGTATATATTTTATATAAATGTGTAGGCTTTGTACGAATATCATGATCATCTAACCTATTCCCCCCTTATATTATAATCGAGCCAACAGTCGACCCTGAGATAGTGAAGGGTCGCTCAGTAGCAAAAGAGATATCCCAAGCAGAGTAGCATTTGACCAAAAAGGTCATAAGCACACTTCAGTCTTTCGTGCTTGGTAGAGGCGCACTACCTTCCTCATAGGGCATATGGTATCCTATGAGTAGCAATGTCTTGGGAGTTGACTCCCCTTGAGACAGTTAGTAGATTCGAGACCGTGTCTGCGTGGCACTAGAACAATTGAGTTCGTCAGATGGTCTCGAGTCGTCAGTTTCAGTTGTGCGTTAGGAGCTACTCTGCATAGAGCCTTCCTAGTAGAGATGCAAGCTAGAAGTAACCTAGAACTCAAGTATAGACTTGACGTGAGACAGTACACTAGTCAGTAAACGCCGAGACTTGGGTTAGTGAACTGAAAGTCACAAACATAGAACAGGTAGATGGTTTAACCAGCTAGTGTTCTGAAGACATGCATAACATGTAGCATAAATGTTTTTATTGCACAAAACTATTTTCTAAGACATGCATTCATCATTCAAGAAAAAGCTTTTAGTGTCACTAGAAGGAGTTATTTTTCTTTACTCTGACCCCTCGTGGACAATATTTTTACAGGTGACCCAAGTGGGAAACTACGCCTAGGATGAGCGTTGGTGGCGTCAGTTTGTAGTATTTTGTTCCCTTTCAGTTTTCCTTTACCTTCAGCATATACTTATAGTTGTGGACAATGTAACTTCTTAATGTTTTATATATCTTGTATCAGACTTATTATGATAGTTCAGATTTTCAGTTAATTCAATTCTATTCATCTGTAGTGGCTCTGTGATTCCAGATTTCAGGTATGTGATTACTCTTAGTTTATTTTTTTAGCTTCCGTTGCTAGTTATAAATTTTTAGTAGCTCTTACTTTATATCTGGTGTGTACTAGTTTTAATACTGTTTCCTAGTTCTCTTTATATCGTTGACCCGGCCGGATGACTGATTATCGTAAAACTGGGAAGGGGTGTTACACCAGCAGCCGCTACAACTTGTTCTTCTCGCCTCCTGGTTGCCGACAGCCGCCTCCACCCTCTGCTCCAAGGCCGACCGCCACCTTCGATCCCTCCAGCAGCCCTGTTGCACCCTCTTCTTCCTTTTTTGGTCGGTGGATCTCCAAGGAACGTCTAGGGTTTTCTAGGATCCGCCCCTATTAGGATTTTTGAGGTCGAATTTTAACCTCCTTGGGTAAGAAATCCTTCTATTTTTCTCTTTTCAGATTTTATTGTATCCTTTGCAATTATTTGTGCTCCAGATCTCATACAACTTGTGTTTCATGATTTTTCCCCATAGTAATCGGTTAATTCTCGTTGTTGATGTGTCCTCCGGCATCGTTCGTCGCACCCTTTGACGGTTCATGAAGGAAGCCCTCTCTCGATTTAGGGTTTCCCCTAGCCGAGCACCGTCAAGCCACCGTTTCTGCGTGTTAGTCTCTTCTCCCCTCTCTTTTGAGGGAGGTAAATTTCTTAGCCCAGCTCTTGATCTAGTTATGTATCGAATCATGCCTATGTTAGTGTGATGTTGTTTGCTATGTCGCTTTCATCGTTCTTGTACAGGTTCGCTTGAGGAGTGTCAATTTTGCTAGCGCCGCTTAGCCGCCGCCGTTAATTTCAGTCTCTTTAAGGCAAGTAGAGATCTCTCTCTCTCTTGCAAACATTGAATTTCAATTACTTGGTCTGTTCTTATGATTATACGATTTCACCCTTGATTGTTTGCATTGTTATATGAATTTAAGTATCGAATGTCTAATCAGACAAGTTAATATCTTAGATGTTAATATTTTTGGAATGTCATGAGATTGTGATCGCAGACAATTTTATTTAAATGTTCACTTAGATGAACGGATCCCTCGTCTGATATATAATTTGAAGCATGATGAATTTTGGGAATGATTAACAAATATCATAATGAGAATTATTAAGAATTGTATGAATTGTATCATTTGGATTCGCACTTACATGAATTGTATCTCACTTGATGGATGACTAGAAGACTTATAGTTCTTGTGAACATGAGTAATAATTATTTTGAAGATTAACGGTTAAGATTCCTTGCTACGATTAAATGATTGGTGATTTGTGTCATGCTCTTATATATACACACAATTTTACTTGGAGGATATTTATGTCGGAAAATTGTTTAATCTAAATGAATATTTAGTGTCTAGAAAAGTAGCGTATTGTAATCGTATCACTCGTAAATACTTGAACCCGCTAAATATATTGCTCTCATATCCAGTTTTGTTTGTGTCATCGAATCTTGTGACAACGAACCTTGTGTCATCGAATCTTGTGACAACGAACCTTGTGTCATCGAATCTGGTTCCTTAGGCCTGTTCTAAGAATTGAGCGAATGTTGCTTCGTAGCTCAATTTCTCTCTTGACGCGTTTATGAACTCTAATCTTATACAACTGAATCGCTAAATTTTTATCAGATCTTGATATGTTAGGAATCTCCTAAATCATGAATCCTTAAAAATCATTAATATTATAAGCAAATCCTTGAACTGTAGCGTCTAACTGAGCATCTGTCTGCCGTCATGGTCACGTCAAGCGGGATTACTTTTTCTACAAGACTTGCACGCAGATCTGATTGTGAACCATGTGCGCCCGCTATAACACCTACACCCTTCATCGATCATGCCTTACAACATATTACATGAATAATTTTAGGCTATGGTCTAGAGTAGTCTAATAAACTAACTTGTTCTGTTTAGTTCTTTTATTTGCTTGTTTGTTTTGGTAGCATCGCTTCATGAAAATTGGTACCTCTACATTTCAGCTTCTATTATTGTTTTGTTCTTTACTTTCCTCACCTGATTATTTCTATGTTCCGAAGCTTTTACTTTTTGTTTGAAATTGCCTTAGAGTTTCGTGCAGCGCCGCCAGGTTCTCGAGCCCGATCCGCTTAAAGTTCCAGGTTCTATGTTTACATTTCTTTTACTGTCAAATATTTCTTTTATGTAATAATTGCAATAAGACATTTTCTCTGATATCATGGACAACTGTTAGGCTATTTAAATACTTTATGTACTAGAATTTGAAAGTAATGCATGAGCATGCTCTTGTGAATCATAATCACATGAAAATTATAGTAGTACCCATAAAATATGATTTTTTTTTAAAAAACATGTGCACTTAAAACTCTCACTATTTTTAAACTATAAAAGCTTCCTCAATAAAATCAAACAGTTTTTCTCTAAATTAACCACTTTAAAACTATTTTCAGTATTTTATGCATCCGTCTTAGCAAACATGGTTTTCTTTTCGTCCATGCCTGTGGCATCACGGCCCGCTCGAAGCGCACTCTGAATTTTGTCGAGACGGGTCGTGACAAGCTTTTAGTGATCACCTAATTGCAGTACTCATATATAATTGTCATCAATTCCCACACCAACAGTCAGGCCTTCAAATGCAGATTTATTTATTGAATTAAGGAAAGATAAACGGTCTTGCATCTCTCACGTGATTTGTCAATTTGTATTTATCATCATCTTATGTCATTTGCACTGAAATTAGTTTACCCCTTTAACTGCCTCTTCCATCCAACTTCGGCTGCAGATGCTCTTGCTCACCCTAGGTGGCGTATTGCCATGTTAGAGGAACTAACACCACTGACCTCAAATCAATCATGGACTTTGATTCCATTTCCTCTAAGGCAAAAAATGGTTGGTTGTAAGTGGGTGTTCACAGTTAAGCAGAATTTTGATGGTATGGTAGAACAATTCAAAGTTTGTCGGTTTGTGTATATGGCATTATCATTACAAGGAATGATGCAGTATGCATGTCCATGGTCAAAACACATATGGCTTCACACTTTCACACAAAGGGCCTTGGACACCTTCACTATTTCTTAGGTATTTAAGAACTATGAAATTCTAAACAATGACAATTACCTCAGAGGAAGTACACCTTAATCTTCTAGACGAAACAAGACATCTCGGGTACAAACCAATAGATACACCTATGGATTCCAACGTCAAGTTATCTCGACCGGACTCACATTTTGATCCACCACTATCACATTCAAATTAGTACAGATGATTAGTTGGGAAACTCATCTATCTAAGTCAATATATGCAAAGTCCTTTGATCTATGCCATATTAAGGATTCTATGTTACTTAAAAGGAACTCCCGGAACAAGACATCTCGGGTATAAACCAGTTGATACACCTATGAATTCCAACATCAACTTATCTCGACTGGAATCATATTTTGATCCACCACTATCAAATTCAAATTAGTACACACGATTAGTTGGGAAACTAATTTACCTCACGATTACTTGACCTGGCATAGCCTTTGAAATGAGCATTGTGAGACAACATATGCAAAGTCCTTTGATCTATATCGTAATCAGGATTCTACATTACTTAAAAGGAACTCCCGGGCAAGGAATTATCTATAAATCATTCTCTATATTGTCACTCACGGTTTTTGTAGATGTCAACTTTGCTGACTCGATTGATGATTGAAGATCTAAGAGTGGTTATATGATATTCTTGGGAGAAAATCAGGTTACTTGGTCCAGTAAGAAACAAAACGTTGTGACTTGCTCTCTGCCAAAACTGAATATAAAGTCATGGCACAAATTATCTCTGAGCTGGTTTGTCTCAACTCTCTTCTTACAAAATTTGGAATTAAGATGGCATAGACTACAATCTAATGTGACAATAAGACTGCATGCTATGTTAATGAAAACCCAGTATTCCAAATAGTATTTTATGAAGTTACTCCACTATTAAACACAATCTAAACAGTAGTTTCTTCTTCCAGTTTGCTGATTTTAAACAAACAATTTAACAACTAGTAGCACAGAAATCAAATTTCTGGGCCCCTGCTTCTGGGCCAGAAATACACTTGAAAAACCTTCATAACATAGTGGTCATGCCTAGATTATTGATGATTTAAAAAATGAAAAATCATTGCATATTTGTTGGTCCTTAGGAACCCATTAATCCGCAGTATGTTGTCTTTGTGAGACATGATCATACTATTTATACTTTTAGGTATAATGAGTGACATTATCAAAGTAGTGGCTATATATAAAAATAGGGCACACAAAATGAATACCTTATTATGAGAAAGTACTTTGCCCAAGTGTCCAGTTGATGAAAACCATGTGTCGCAAATGATCCACCTAATCAATGTGGTGTACGCCATAACCATGACTAATGAGCGTGTCAGCTATAACACTCCTAGATGCATTACACAGTACTTCTGCCTCTTTTCCTTTTAAAGGCTTGTGTATAACAACCTTCACTGATCCCGAATTTAGTATACCTTCCATTCCAGACGGCATTAGCTCTCTAGTTCCTAGAAGAGTAATTGGCACAACGGGTGCTTCGGTTTTGGCAGCAACAGTGAATGCCCCTCTCTACAACATTTATAAAAAAGATAAGAATCTTCAAACAAAAAGGCTTGAGGAATATTGCAAGATATATGCATCTACAAATTTATATCATCATCAACACCAACTTTCTCACCTTAAATGCACCTAGTTTACCATCCTTACTCCGAGTACCCTCGGGAAAGAAGAACACAGATGCTCCTTTCCTCACATAATCCATGCAGCTCTTAAGACATTCCTGCAGCAATGCGAATCAATGTATGATATTATATTTTCAAAAAAGAAGGATAAAGGCATAAATCAAATCAAATTCTCCTTGTAGGGAAGAGATAAATTCATCATACGCATATGATTAAAATCAACTGATAAGAACAAGGAAATCAATTTTAACCTAAATAAACATAAATGATTTCCTTGTTTTTCGATTATGAATGTAATCTCCTCAAAATATGTTCAAATAATTATTAAATACAAAGAAGGATTCAAATCAGCAATACCAGCTGGCTCCTGCTGTCCATACGCCGAAGAGGAATAACCCCCATAAGGAACATTGCCCACCCTATGATTGGAATAACAAAAATACTCCTCTTACTTATGAATTTAAAGCTCCTTCCAAGCGTCAGAAGAGTGTAAGTATCCAAGAAGCTCTGGTGATTGGAAACATATACAGCAGGAGCATCACCAGGAGGTAAATTTTCTAATCCCTCAAACTCAAACCTATAGAAAGGAAATATAGTCATGGTCGCCCACATCTGCGCAATCATGTGATGAACTCTTCTCTTGTATCGATCAAATATCATCACCAAAGGGTGCACAAGCATCATTGTCATAAAAAGAGGGATTGCGCCCATGGCAGTGACAGCATAAAAGCAAATCCCACGGACCCTTGAACCCAAATGAACGCCTGAGAACACAAACGATGAGTGAAAAAAAAAGATATCTTTAAAACCAAAAATCAGTAGGTTTTGGAAATGGGCAAAATCGGCCTAAAGAGGTGTTTTTTTGGGGGGGATATAAGGATTTTCAAAGACCCAAAACCTAACATTGGTTTTTGGTCAAACACCTTTCTCCCAAAACCGCCACCCATCAATTCCATCCTTTAAAACAACCAAATGAACACAAATATTGGTTTTTGATGCCCAATTCCAATTCCCTTTCTCCAATTCCAGCGAAACGAACACACCCTAAGGGTTTTGGGAGAGAACCTAGCAGAGAGTGGGAGTTATCGGTGGGGGCGCCGGCTGTTGCTGTATGCGACATAGCAATAACATTCCTTTGAATCTTCTGAAAGCCTTTGGAGGGAAGTGAGCCACGGAGTTCAAGCTTACTGGTGAGTTGTTGTCTCCAAAACCCTAGAAAGACAGTAATAAGAAACTGCGGAGCCCCAAAAGATAACGAGAAAGATGGTTTAAAAATAGGAACTTGCCATCGAAAGGGCAAGGCTTTCTTCCGAGGATTGAGGTGAAGAAAGGATTGCGAGGACAGACGAATTTGACAAGCGAGATGGTATCCATTGCTTTCGGTTGGGGATAGTGAGGGGGAGAGAGGATTTGTAGAGCTCGGATTGAAGAATTGGGAAAACAGTGGATTGAGGAGGGATTTTAAAATAAGAGAATTGCTATTAGCAGTACGATTTTTAAATGGCTATTCGCAGTCCATTTTTTATTTCAGCTCCGCAGTCCTTAGTCAGCGGATATTCGCAGCAAAAGTTCTCCACCCCTTTTTATTTTGCACCGCATGATTAACTAGGTATTTAGATTTTCCATTAACAAATTAAGTTTGGAAGCCGTCGCCCCTGCGTCCCCTATAAATAATTAAAAAAGCTCTGTATATGTAGTGATTTGGCGGAAGCAGAGCATAGGCAAAATGAAGAATCATCTTCATTAAACTATTGTTATTTCTCGTTAATTCTCATCACCGGCTCCAAGGCTTCTTTTGTTGGCGATCTAAACTTTTTTGGTATGGACAAGTTCTGCTTGTGCTTAAATTTTTATGGTTTAGAAGTCATGTTTCTCTCCGGATATCTTTTGCTTGCGATCTTCATATCTATGCTTAATCATACCAAAATTTGTCATCCTCATGCTAGCATCGTGACTGCTCTTGCTTGTTCTCTGCAGCAAATGTCCTCCCAAAAACTCATGAAGCCCTAAATCAACACTTTTGCTCATTTTAAAAATTTTGTATTTAATTGGATTTTTATTTATTTTTTTTTACCTAATGATTTCATGTATATCCGCCAAGTACTGCGGGTTTTATTTTTTGACCGATTATCATTTATGGACTCAGTAAAAATGGACTGCGCTCAAATAGCCATTTATGGACTGCTAATAGTCAACGAACCTTCTCTAAACTCCCAGGTGGCTTCCAAGGAATGCAGAATGCTTCAGTTTTAATGCGTCCACGATTTTTGGGCACGGGCTCGCGGATGAACAACCTTGTCTCCTCCGCCCTCTCCTGAAAACTGGGACAAAGAAGCCGGAATCCTATGTCTGATCGCGCGGTTAACCGCAACTCGTAATGGACGCTCTTGGCGGTCTAGGAAAGACGTCTTGTACATCAATTTCAGGAAACGAGGTTCAACACGAAAGTTGTAGATATCGACGAGATCTACAACTTTCGTGGTGAACATTTTTCCTGAAATTGCATGTACAAGGCGTATTTCAGGAAAAGGCGCAAAATATAGGAGCATATTTCTAAAGTACGCCCTGTCATGCATTTTTAGGAAAAGTGATTAACACGAAAGTTGTAGATCTCGTCGATATCTACAAGGGACTTTCTGCGTGCGATATTGCAGTGCAAAGCGTATCCGCACTTCGAAAAGGCGCGAAATAAAATTAGAAGATTTTGGGGTGCGACAAGTAAAATAGCGGGTTGCGGTTAACAATCACCTAAAAGAATCTCTTTTTTTCAACAATCCAACCGTACCCGTGGTGAAATCCGGATTTTATCTCGGGCATGAAAATTAATATTTTAAAAATATATCAAAAAATATATATATATTAATATATAATAAAAATTAATATTTACTAACAATCAATCATAATTGTCCTCGACATATTTTCATTGCTTGAAATCGCTGAATAATCGACTCATTTTCAATAAACTGTCATTAAAATATTCATCACTCATTCGGTTGCATAAACATGACTTGATAATCTTCATTTTGGAGAATACTCTTTCCACTGTAGCAGTTGTAACTGACAATAATAATGTCAATTTAATCAACCTGAATACTTGAGAATATGTCGTATCCAATTTGAACTTAACAAATTGTTTCGCTAGATCGCTAACTCCTGTAAGATTCAAAAATTCAGCTTAGGATGATGCATCGAAAATGTAAGTTTCAAGCTGACTTTGAAGAGTTACAAGCTGCATTTGAGAGAAGTTTAATGCATAGAATTTGGCAAGACACATCAACTTCTGTATATCAAACGCTGCAAATTTTTCACTTGGGTATAAACAAGTCATACAAATCAGTAGCTTTGCGTTGGCTTCATTAAACCGATGATTTAATTCATTCAGTTGCAAATCAATAACTGCATAAAAGATTTCAACATGATAATGATGTATATTAGTTCATTATTTTACCTTTCGTCATGATTTTCTCAAAACTTTAATGTTTTCTTCCATTTTTATTACTTCTATCTTAAAGTTTTCCTTCATTTGAAGATAGGCCTATTATATTACATTTTAAGGAAAAGTGTTCACCATAAATCTCGTCGATCTATAACTTTCATGATTTAATTTTCAAAATCGGAATTCAGAAAGACTTACATTTTTATGCAAATAGCACAGAATATCACACGCACTCATTTCTATCAGCATAAAAAAAATAACCCTGTTAACAACTAGGAAGGAAAGAACTACTATCACTATTCCAAAAAATATTTATCCTCAAGCATGAATAAAAGTTCTGATCTACAACTTTCATGTTGAACACTTTTCCTAAAAAATGTGAATAGTAGACTTATTTTCAAAAGGCGCATGTAACCTTGTTTTAGCTAAATTCAGGTTCCACGTTTTTACATCAACCCTTTTTTAATACTTTAGACTGCGATTTTTATATTAAAAAAAACCGCTGTCTAAAGTTAGTGCCCAGGTTTGAAAAAAAGATTGATGGGGGGTGGCCGCCCCTCCTTGAACTAAATTGGATCCGCCATTGAATCCAATTGTATTTTATGTAGGTGATTGTTACGAGTACTTCAATTTTGACTATTCGCAATTTTTTGAGATCTGCAAAATAATTTTTGCAAATCAAATTAATATACACAAAACAAAATTTGAAAGTTTTAAATACAGATTAAGGGCTACATTTACAAAAATAACATTAATAACAATCAAATCTCCTGAAATGTTTCTAGTTTTAATTGAAGACCATATAAAGGAGCTAACGAGTTCAAGTTTTAAGTGCCCTACATGATCTGAATATATTTCGCAAATCGGAACCACCAGAGGCCAGCTGCCACCTACAGCAGGCTCGCGCCCATCTTATCTTCAGTATTTGCGTCTCTCCTCCAGACTCACCTTCCTAGCCGGAGGCGAAGCGGGCAAGCAGCGTGCGCGCAATGCGACCCATAGGCCGAAGGCGGATGAAAATATTATGTTATGTTATGTTATCACAACATAACATAATATGAGGTTTGAGCCTCCTAACAACTTTATAAGATGTCTTTGTTGTTGGAGTAAAGGCAAGATTTTGTATACCTCTTAAACCTTAGAATTACAAGAACAAATGTCCTTATAAGATGCCTTTAAGGGCAGATCCGCCAGGCCAAACTGGAACTAAATAGCTAGTCATTTGTATAAAATTAATATTATTCCAGTTTTCTGTTTGTTCTATAATAGGAAAAAGTGAAAAAAAAAGTTCTTTTGTATGAAATAAATACTTTTTTCCCAACTACCATTTACTCAAAATCTACAAGGATTAAGGACTAACATTTTGTGAAAAATAATAAAATATACACCAAAACATAAATCAATGAAAATGTATACTAATAAACAACAACAACATTCAAGCCTTTATCCCACTATAATGGGGTCGGCTATATGGATCCTTTGTCGTCATTGTGCCCTATCTTTTGTCATAATCTCACTAATGACCAAGTACATCATGTCTTTCCTTACAGTTACATTCCAAGTCTTTATTGGTCTACTCCCTCGTTTAACATGCCTAGTGGCTAGACTCTCACAACGCCTAACAAGTGCCTCTAATGGTCTACTTTGTACGTGTCCAAACCATCTTAGACGAGCTTCTCACATCTTCTCTGCAATTGGTGCTACTCCTGTCTTATCTCTGATATTTTCATTCCTAATTTTATCCAATCTCATGTGTCCACACATCCACCTAAGCATTCTCATCTCCATAGCTCCCATTTTTTGTTCATGTACACAATTCACTGCCAACACTCAGAACCATAGAACATCGCAGGTCTAATTGCAGTATGGTAAAACTAATGTATACCAATAAGATAGTAAAAAATATGGACTGAAGCAAATTTTTATAAATTGTTAACAATAAAAGCTCAAAAATAATACAACATACTGAACAACAAAAAGCTGATTAAACAAAAGATCAATTACCTTCATGTTCAGAACACATCAACCTCAAAGCAAAACTCATTATACAGCTAAATAAAAGGAAATGGAGTTCAACAAAAGAGGTAGAAATTTCATAGAACCTTCAAGGAGAAAATATATTTAGACCATCAGAAGCAGAAAAAACATTCAAGTGTTTTTTTACTTATTAAGAAAATAAAACAGTGCAAACACTATTTTATTTCCAAATGGATTATATTTACATAAAAAATGAATAGACAACACTGGCCAAAAAATTACAACTTATATTAATGTAATTAAACTCTACACCACAACCAATCCTGAACACAAAATTGGAACTGAGACCAGCTGGTGAGGGTAAAAGGGGCAGCCGGTGCACAAAGGCATCCCAGCGCAGCAAGGGTCTGGGAAGGGTCCCTTCACAAGAGTGAAATGCAGACAAACCTTACCATGCATTTTGCAAGAGGCTGCTTCCAGGACACGAACCCGTGACCTCATGGTCATGCGGCAACACCTCAACCGATGCGCCAAGGCTCTCCTTCACCAGTTGATGAGGGTGAATCATAAAAAGAAAAAATTAGAATGTAACGGCATCTTTAGAATTGACAGCTCTTGTCCGATGCTTCCTAGACCCAGACTTCTTGCGCCTAACAGGGAGCTTCCTCATTGGCGGAGATCTTGCAACTCCGTCGTGGAGAGACGGTTTATTCAGTGACTCTTTTGCTACCATTGGCGGAGATCTTGCAACTCTGTCCTGGTGAGACGGCTTATTCAGTGACTCTTTTGTTTCCATTGACGAAGGAGGAAGTCTCGAAGCGGAAATTGCATTCCACTGCTCTAATAAGTCTCTATGATAAGCCTGCGGCATACATACAATCATTGTAAGGAAAATTTCTGCCAAAAAATTAGGGCAAGTCACTTTAATTTTGTTTGGTTCCCCAGTTAACAAATTGGAACCATCATTTCCAACCTTTTGGTGTTGGAGATTCTATCACAGAAGAAAACTGAATTGAGAACAAAGCTGGTTGGATGAAAGAGCGCACCTGAACAACAAAATTCCGCCTTTCGCAGTCCATAAACATGTCTACAGTCCAATTTACACTCAGCATGATTCTGTCCCTAACAGTGCTAAAACTGAGTTGGTCCCTCGATGTGAAGCGATCCACCTCGTTAAACCAGAGACATGTGAAGAGATTGGTTATTGGAATATGTTCCCTGATGATCACACAACCTTCAGGAACGTCTGCAGGCAGCGTAAATGAAACAGAATCAGTTTTCGGAGATTAGTTGTTACCAGCACTCGAAGTTTCGTCGACTTACCGCTGGTGATGGGAAGTTTTTTATCTGAATAATGAGTCAGGCCTTCTCTCTTATAAAACCCTATTTGAGAATCAATAGAGGCATTGTCATACTTCCCCGCAGCTTTATTTGCCTCGGCTTCCTCGAAAACATCAAAACGTCTGTAGTGCCTCGATATAGCAAAACTGACATTTTTACGCCACAAGAACCTGAAAGAACACATGAATGTAAAGAATCAAATGGTGCTAAAATTGCTGAATCAACATCATTGTCAACCATACCATTATCTCCCAATTATTCAGGGTCACAATGGAGGTGTTACTATTATTGTGAGACTAACCATGACAAAGTTATCTAAACTTTCACTCAGAAACACTCCAGAAGATGGTGATCTTATAAAGTGTGAAAAGTGTGTACAGTAAAACACTGGTACTTATTATTCCCTAAGGCTGTGTTTGGCACGGCTTATCGCGACTTATTTGCTCCGATGAGTTTGAAAAAAAATGTCATTGTCATGCCAAAATCTTATCCCTCAAACTAGTTTTTTTTGTAACATTTGTGATACCAAACATACATTCTATGATAATGACGTTTTTGTCCAACCTCACCGGAGCAAATAAGCTGCGATAAGTCACGCCAAACGCAACCTAAGTTCTGCTCGGTACTTTTTGGAAAAAAAATTGTAGTTTTGTACGGGTAGCTTGTATCGAGAACCATGTGCGAGGATGCATCCGCACCGTCGATTAACCTGTTTTTTTAATAACTGCACCTTCCAACCGCAGGATTTGGTATCAGGCGGCGCACCTTCCTCCCACAGATGAGGAAGGAGCGCTATCCGTACAGAAAATTTGCCCCTACTTTTTAGAGTTTGTTTCTCTACTTTTTAGAATTGGTTAGGTCAAAAATCATTAGTAGAGATACCTATACGGGTCATTTATATATGGATTAAAATTGACACACGATCATAGAATTATGGGGAATTTCACTCAGCCATTATAGCAATTAAATCTTTAGTTCCTTAGCAGAGATTGCACCGTCGACAGAGGGAATATGATGCGGATCCGGGTGAGAGGGGGGGGGGGACAGTAAGAGCGGGAAAGGGAGAGGGAAAGAGAGAGAGAGAGAGGGAAAAGGGGAGAGGAGAATTAGGGTTGGAGAGGAAACATGAACATTTATCCGGGATGCAAAATACAAGGTTCACGTGACCTCTTATAGAGGCGAGGGGCGAATACAAAAGGAAAACCGAAATTAGGAATAACAGAAAATACTAAAAATGCGACAACCAAACATAGAACATAATAAATATTAATTATCCTCCGCGGTCTCCATGGGCCCCTGCAGTATACGCGCTCGGCGCGTGTAGACTTGCCATTTGGGCTCGTCGTGAAGTTCCGTAACGGAATATTTGAACAGAAGCCCTACAGAACTGAACTCTCTTTGCCCGAAATCTGTCCAGCGTATGCTCGACCCGAGTTTTTTAAAAATGAATTTTTCATTTTCATTTCGGTAATTGCGCTTTATATGAACACAAAATCTCGTCTCCTCATACTGTATATTTTCATTTCATGTCTTCGGGGATTGTTTTTTTGACATGAGGAGGCCGCATCATCGCAAGGATAGTCGGGCAAGCCTTTAAGCTCTGTTTGGATCCAAGTTTTTGGAGCTGTGTGCCGCAAAAATTTTCACCGCCCAACCAAACTGTTTTTCGTCCATCTCCAGCACCAACCGCCACCGCTTTCTAATCGCGGAAATAGAGCGATTTGGTGTCGTGAGATTTTTTCACGATTCTGAATTGCTGCAGGCTGCGATTCACAGAAATAGCGCAGGCCTCATCTCCGTGCTTCTCAGAGCTTACGGTGGAGAATCCGGCAATCTTGTTTTGGAGCCTGCGACAAGGATCATCGAACTCTATTTCCTTCGATCTCGCTTGCGACAAGGTTCGCCGAACCCCATTTCCTACTATTTTTTATCAACAAAGTGTGGCTAACTGTTTTTTTGGTAATCTGTTTTTTTGTATCAACTCATAGCCATATTGAGTACTTGGAAAATAGTATGTTTCTTGACCTGTTTGAGTGAAAATTCATTTAGCTTTGTTGAAATCCATTTATCTTTGTTTTTATTTTCAATTATAAGAAATGAATTGATAGGAGGATGAACTCATAGGCTCCGTTTGTTTCGGCGGTGGCCGTAGCATATGGAGCTGTGAGAATAGAGCTGTGAGAATGAAGCTGTAGGAAAGGAACTGCTCAGAATAGAGAAACAGTTTGATAAAACAATTGTGATATAATAGTAAGACTAATTTTGAGAATAATAATATAATATAATAACAATAACAGTAATAATAATAATAATAACTTTATTATAATATCAGCCCTTGGAAATTGTTCATCGTCCTCATCCCTCGGAGAAGAAAAACAACGCCGCCCGCCATCGCCTAAGCACACTTCCTCCTTTCTTCAACCATTCATCAACCTCACCGGCTGCTTTTGGCATACTCCGGCGAAAACGGCACCCGATCTGCTGAAAAGAAGCCTAGGGTTGCTGGTTGAAGCAGGTCGCTGGTTGGAAAAGGCACATTGTCGGTTGTTTGGACGCGTCGAGAGGGAAGCACAAGGGCGAGAAATGTGAACGATGCATTGAAAAATAGCTCGGAACAGTGTTGGGAAAGCACTTCTATGGCAAAATTCCCAAACTCCCCTCTAGCTTGTTGAAGAAATTAGATACCGACACGTTCCAGTGGCCATCGGTGGCAGCCACGGCCTTCTAGGCCCTACAACAGGCCTTGAGCATCGCACCTGTTTTGACTCTCCCAGACTTTTCATATTCGAGTGCGACGCCTCCGGCCATGGGCGTCAGGGTGATTTTGGTGCAGGCGGGACAAACCATTGCATACTTCAATCGTCTATTTGTCGTCGTCGTACGCCCCGACTTTGCCTATGAGTCTGAGTTGGTGGACTTGGTTTTGACAGTTCAGCATTGGTGTCCCTACCTGCTTGGACGCGACTTTACGGTCCGGACGTATCATCATAGCCTTTGGTACCTCTTCCAACAGAGGATTGTTACACCGGCTCAGCATGTCGGGGTGGCCAAATTGTAGGGCTATGTTTTTTTATCGAGTTCTGAGCCGGCTCATCTAATCGTGCTGTCGACTCTAAGTTTCGGAAGCTGCCAACGACTAGTTTAGCCACCATTTCTATACCGGTTTGGGAGAATGCTTCTCTTCTCCAATGTGAGGTGGCGGCCTACTTCCTCTCGCAAAAAATTGTTGCGGCCCTCCGGGGGGATGCCACCTCCCGATCGCCATACAGTCTCACAGGAGATCACCTCAACTACCGTGACCGTTCGGTACTTTTAGCTACGACCAGCTCATTTCTCGCCAACTCACAGAGTTCCACTCGAATCCCGAGGGGGACCATGCTGGTGTTTTTCATACATATCGATGTCTCGCCTCTACTAGCGTGGCATGTTCTAATTGGTCAAATCTTTTGTAGCGGCCTGCTTGTCGTGCCAGTGGGCCAAGTATGAGGCCACTTTCCCTGGGGGTCTCCCCCGCCACTGCCTATTCCGACCTGCATTTGGGAAGACATTTCCATGGATTTTATTTACAAGTTTTCGCGTTCGAAGACATGAGATTGCATTTTGGTGGTGATGGATCGTCTATCCAAATATATGCACTTCATTCCTCTTCACCACCCATTTATGGCCCCAGTGGTTGCTGCAGTTTTCAATGACGGAGCGGTTCGTCTATATAGATTTTCACACTCCATTGTGAGCAATTGCGATCCCCTTTTTCTGAATTTTTTTGGCAGTCATTATTTAGGATGCAGGGAACCATGCTTCGCATGAGCGCTACTTGCCACCCCCAGGAGGATGGGTAGTCTGAGGTGATGAATCGCGGTTTGGAGACTTATCTGCGGTGTTTTGTCTACGTCCATCCACGAGCATGGGAGGATTGAATTTCTTGGGCAGAGTACTCATACAACACGTCCTTCCACACCAGTGGCAATACAATACCTTTCGAGGCAGTTTATGGCATCCTACCGCCTTCCCTCACTCGTGCTCCCCGACGAGGCGACGAATATGTCGTTGCTTCTCTAGCTGATCTCCATGACGGGGACTCCATAATACTCCAGCTCTGCCAACACCTCAAGCGCGCGCAGTACCGGATGGTGGCCTCGGCCAACCGCCACCTCCAAGACGTTCAGTTCACAAACAGAGATATGGTGTTCGTCAAGCTCCGCCCATTCCGCCGATTTCAGTGACTCTGAGGCCCCATTTCAAGTTAGCGGCCAATTTCTATGGGCCATTTGAGATTTTAGCTAGCATTGGCAAGCAAACATACCGCCTCCACCTTCCCCCTCACAGTCATATCCACCAGGCGTTTCACATGTCCCAGCTAAAGCGGGTCATTGGTGACAATCCTATCGAGGCGGCACTGCCTCCACCCACTCCCGATGTCACCCCATTAGTATTTCTTCCCCAACGCATTTCAATCATGCGTACGATCCAACGGGCAGAGATTCTGGTCCAGCAGGTCTTGGTGTTTTGGCATGACTGCCCACCTTTGAAGGCCACATAGGTGGATAGGTTAGATTTTTGTACTTAGTTTCTATACTTGCCTTGAGGACAAAGCGAATTTTTTAGAGGACGACATTGTAACGGATGCAGAGGGAGAAGAATGTCCACTTGTGAGGCAGGTATTCCGACGTTGCAAGGTACTTGCGAGCAACACGTCAACGAAAGGTTCTCAAGTGACGCGAAGAGTCGGGCAACGACTTGTCTCTTTATTTTGCGATGTTGTATTTGGACTGGGCACTATATAAGTCTGAGAGACATGTACTATCTTTTATATTTGAAGTCCAATGAAAAAGGATAACCCTAGGGGTTAATTTCTTCTCCTTATTCTTTTCTCACTTCCTCTCATTTCCCCCACAGGAATCTCCATTTCCGATTGGTAACATAACAGTTCCTAATTTGTGTGTAAACTCAATCTAAGTAGTGATGTGAGACATCCAGAACATGATTTTCATGTGTTCGAGTTGGCTCCACCAAACTAATGCGGGTCGCTTAAGTCTGCGCCGCGTATTCAACTTGCCTATTCAAGGGCAGATGACTCCAACACATGAAATATTTCGTACCATGATAACAATCTAAACATCCCTTAGGTGTCGATCAAAATTATTCACGTGTGATGACTTGAGTGTTGTTCATTTTCGTGCGCAACCCTTTCATGTCTTGCTTTGTGTCGAAGGTGAGGGTCTAGACCATTTTTACTAAATTTTTCATTTGAGTGAACATACACTACTTTTTAAATGCCCTCCACAATTTTTTGTTTTCTAAAAACTATTTTACTCTTAAAATGCGAGAGAATATAAAACAAATTATTTTAATCATTTTTTAGTTTTGAAAAGTGGGCAATATCATATATTTAAAAATATTTTTAATTAAAACATACTATATTAAAAAATATGACATGAAAAATTATTTTATAAATTAAACTTCATTTAAATTAAAAAGAAAATACAATTTTAATTATTTTTTATTATTAAAAATTCTAAACGAAAAACTAGTTCAAATCAAACTCTTTTAAATGAAAAGAAAGAATTTTAAAAAAACACTGGATAGTTTATTCCATGTGAGAAGTCGGTTAAAAAGGCTCTAATAATAAATTGATGTAAACCCAAAACAAGAATATAAGGAAATGAAAATCTAATTCTTGTGAGAAGTTAAGGATTCTTTGACTTCTGGACATCTTAAGGTTGTTGTTTCATATTTCTCGGAAGATTGGCAGAAACCGAGAGCTCGACTTCAGCACCATAAGACGTGCTCTTGCCCCTTGCGGGAAGTTAGGCTCAGTTTGGCTCAATTGCAGCGACTGGAGAAGCAGTGGTGGAAAGCAGTGGTGGAATAATCAACAGTTTTGAAATGTGGTGGCAGAATCTATGAAACTATCTGGAAGAACAGTATTTGCAGTGCTATTTAAAATAAAGAAGTTGTTTAAGTTGTTTGACAAAACAGTTGTGCGGTGTGCAACCCAATTTTTTAATAATAGAGACAAAATTTAAAATAAAGCAATACCAAATGCAAATCTGTAAAAAAAGATAAGATCATAAGCGATTAAACATGTATAGATTAATGTAGATAAAAACCAATTTTGTACAAAACTGGAAACATGCAGTGAAACTAATGCAGGACAGGTGTCACACACCTTCCTGTCACTCTAGAGTCCCACTAGGAGGCCCATCTTGGCGTCAAGGCAGCTTTATCAAGCCCACGGGCCGTACACCCCAACCCATCTCTGATCCCACCACGAGAAGCCGAGATTCGATCCTGAGACCTCCTTGATAAAGAGCTCTTAGGCGAGCTCTCATCACGAATTGATCCGCGGATTAGTGACGAGGCCGGAGAGAGGTGAATCCCACCAAGGATCAGCGACACCCTTCTTGGAACCCTACAATGCAATGGCTAGAGACGATGGAGTCTGACAATACAGAGAGGGAGGGAGAGAGAGAGAGGAGCAAGCGGAAGGCTCGTCCATGCGGCGAGGGAGAGTGCGGCTAAGTCATGAGAAATGTTGTGAGGGGTAAAGAGAGAGGATTTAGAGAGAGAGGGGTTGGAGAAAATAAAACTGGCTTAATTGAAACCAAGGGTTCACCCAATTGATAACCGATTCACACAGATTGCCCATTTGGGCATAGACACGTGGGAAAATAAAAACTTTGCAGAATGTTGAAGCCGGTAAAATCCCTACTCCAAAATTCAGATCAAGGCAGTCTGAGGTTACCGACCCAGCGGTCAGGCTCGACGGCTAACGGGCCAGGACGCAGAAACAGTCGGGCAACAAAAAGGACCCCAGACGCTGCGGCAGAGAGGTCCCACCACGTACCCAGATGCTTAGAAGAAGCTTCTCCTGCACAACCAAAAATGGTCGAGCAGGGTACGTGGTAGACTGGCTGACAACTTAGTCGCGACGACTAAGATAGATAGTCTCAAGCTCGTGACCTGTCTCTCTGAAGAAAGGATCCAAAGACTCAACTCGAAATCCAGGAAATGAGGTGCTCGAGATCTTTTGCGAGATTCCAAAGTCCGTCTCATCGTACCCCGGGGATCCTATTTATAGACAAATCTAAAGGGAGGGGGGCCTTATTTATAGCCCCACCCCTAGCGACTAGGCGACTTCTTAGGGGAGCTCGTTTGGCTGGGCGAGTAACATGTCTAATCGTCTACCTGACAAGTATGCGAGGGGAGCTCGCCGTACTCGCCCAGGCCTTCTGTCGTCTTACGCGTTGACTCTGCCTTCTGTCTTGACTTGCTGACTTTGAATCTGGCTGACCTGGCTTTGGAGGGGTTCGCCCTCAACGAATATGGGTTGTACACAGAAATTAAAACATGCGATCAAAATAATAAAGCATCCTGATACACTCATGCGGTCGTGGTATGTGGTCGGCGCTGATACGTGTGGCCCCAGTGTGGGTCCGACTCGTCACGTATCATAACAGGTTCTTTGATGGCCAATATGATGGGGGGATCCCAAGGCAGAGGCTACATTAGGTCCAAAGCTTTGGACTGGTTGCAAGTTGTGGAGCATGAACATAATCGAAGTGAACTGCTCGACTTGGGCCTCGAGACGAGAGTTTGTGGTATTGACAACGTGCTTGAGGGCCTCCACACGGGATTCCATCGAGTGGCGGCCCTTCGGCATAAGAAGAAGAGGGGATGGGTAGAGGCGACGAACAAGGGACTGGACGAAGCCCGACAGGGGGAGAAGCCCACCCGCCGGAAGGGTGTGCGCAAAAGCCGTGGGGACTGGAGTTGGGATGATTGTATGAGCTGAGGTGGAAGAGGGTGAGAGAGTTGGTGTTGCCGATGATAGGGCGCTTTTGTGGAGGCGCCAGGAGCCGGCGTATAAGCAGGATCTGATGGATAATTTCGAAAGAAGCAACAAAATGACAAACGATCTGTGCAAGGAGCCAACAAAAGAAGTGATTGACGAAAAATGAATCTGGCATAAGAGACCTCTGGCGGAAGAGTCGCAAAAGGCATAGTTGGCAGAAGACGTATCTGGTGGAAGTAGGATCGACGGAAGAAATCCCGACGGGAGAAGGGTCGGGCGGAAGCAATATCGGTGCGTCGACTGTCACGGTAAACACAGGAGGTGGGAAACGTTGTCGATGGTACACGATGAGCAGTCGTACCACGCGTTCTGCGGAATCGGAGCCCTACGGTAGACAGACGACGCTTGTGGTAGCAACGGAACCGACGAGCGATGCTTGCGGCGAAAATGGAACCCGACAACACACGATGAGCAAGAGGGAGGCTAGGTCATACCAATGTTACCCAAGATAAATTACTTGCAATAAACATGATGCACTTGGATACAATCACAAGCTATGCTCGTGCCTAACCTCAGGAGGCTGGTTTCTCCAAGAAGTCCCTCTCCCAAATGAGAGATCTTAAAACCCTAAACATCAAAGATAACTAAAACTCCCAAGACAATTCCCAAGCCACCTCCTTATATAGGGGGGGGGGGCTCACATAAAATTTACTTAAATGCCCTTAAAAGTAAAGATACAAAATACATTAGGATGTCGTGTGTGCGTGCATAACACTCTCGCATTCGCATCACTCCCAACTATGTCATTCCACTATTTTAAATGTCCATTGACATGTCTGATATATCTGCCGACATGTCATTTTTGAAAAGAATATGACATTATTTTCTAAAAAACTAGAGTTTTTTTTGTAAAATATAGACATACATCCGATTTTTCCCATATATCGTGTGACACGACTTTTGAATATATCATCTGCTATTTTATTTTATTATGTTAGCAGACTAACATTATATGTTTATATGTATTATATTATAAATGCTTAAATCGATTCGACTTATTATTTTGTTCTTTTTTATACATGTTATTCTTACAATCAATTTTGTATAATTATTTCACATCATATTGTTCTTATTTCATGAAATGTTAAAAATGTTCACACATTTATTAGTTAATTATTTTTATTTTTAACATAAATTAATTAAACTTAAGAACTTATAATAAATCAATGATATTTAGCTTTTAAAATTTCTATATTTGCTTTATCAAAATAAAATTATTATATAATATTAAACAAGTTTTATAATTTTTACTGGATACACTTCAAATTTATTTTATTACATACATGACTCATTGTTTGTCTACCTGTTATATAATTTTTTTTACTTTTAGAACATAAAATTATACTTGGTATATAGGATTTTTAAAAAAAATTATAAGACATGGAAATTCAATATTTTAAAATGTCTCTAATATGTTTCTGACTTCAAACTTCTGATATCTAATATTTACAAACTCAATCTGATATATCATCAACATCCGATATTTATTACATTGGTCATTTTCATCGTTTGCGTTCCCGCTCTTGCTTAATGTCTCTTAACCTTAGTCCTCAACCTCATATACCTCCGACTCCCACTCCCCAACTTAGCTCCCTTGAGCAAGTTCTCCACCACTCTGATCCTTTGCTCCTCTAGCCCTCTCCTTCACTCACATCATCGCTTTCTATATATATCACCCCTCTTATGTCACCACCCAACACTTTTTTCTCCTTCTCTCCATCTTCATCATATATGTCTTTCAAGCTCTCTCTGCCTCACTCCTCTTCCCCGCATTCACGCTCCTATCCCCCCTTGCTTCTTTCACTCTCCCTCAAAATCCACTGTCACTCTCTCAATTTCTCCCTCCTTCAATCTCTCCCTCCTTCGCTACTCCTTGTCGAGACACCCCATCCTCCCTTCTTCTCCGCTCCTTGTCCCCACACCACAATACCCCAACCGACACCACCCTTTCTTCTCATCTCGCTCTCGCTCACTTTCACTCTCTCCCATCCTAAATTACAATTTTCAGTTTTTTTAGATTCCGAATAAAATTAGATCTTTGCAAGACTTCTGAAGATAACACAAAAGGTTATTAGCAGCATAACTCTATACCTCTTAGAAAGGTTCATCATTCAATATTTTATCCAGCTGCATCAGAATAGACTAAGAAGACACAACTTCAAGAGAAATTCAAGTACAATGTTGTAGCTTATGAGTACTCCAATGCAAAAGGACCGAGTAAATCGGGTAAAGCAAATATATACAACAACACTCAAGCCTTTATCCCACTATAGTGGGGTCGGCTATATGGATTTTTGTTGCCATTGTGCCATATCTTGTGTCATAATCTCACTAAGTACATGTCTTTCCTTATAGTTTCATTCCAAGTCTTTATTGATCTACTCCTCCCTCGTTTAACATGTCTAGTGACCGGACTCTCACAACACCTAACAGGCGCCTCTAATGGTCTCCTTTGCACGTGTCCAAATCATCTTAGTCGAGCTTCTCGCATCTTCTCTGCAATTGGTGCTACTCCTGTCTTATCCCTGATACATTCATTCCTAATTCTATCCAGTCTCGCGTGTCTACGCATCTACCTAAGCATTCTCATCTCCGCAACTCCCATTTTTTGCTCATGTACACAATTCATTGCCCAACATTCAGAACCATAGAGCATCGCTGGTCTAATCGCGGTACGGTAGAACTTGCCCTTAAGTTTTAATGGTGATCACATAAGATCCCTGACGCGCCTCTCCACTTCAACCAACCCGCTTGGATTCTATGAGTCACATCTTTATCAATACCTCCATCTTTTTGAACTATCGATCAAGATATTTACAACATTAATTACAAGAAATATCTTGATCACCCAACTTAATAACGAAATCATCTATCCTTCTTGCACAGCTAAATTTAAGCTCCATATACTCTGTCTTTGTCCTGCTCAACCGAAAACTCTTCTTTTCTAAAGTGTCTCGCAAAGATTCAAGTTTTGCGTTTACGGCCTCGTGCGTCTCATCTACCAAAACGATATCATCCACAAATAATAAACACCAAGGTATTGCTTGTTGGATATGTCTGTGAGCTCTGGGTAAGTTAATATATACTTAAGAAAATTAAAATATCAATACTTGACGAAATATCAAAATTTATGAATAAAAAGAGATAGAAGAATGATATTAACCTTGAAGCACTATGCATACCTTTCAAGGATCTGATATGGATCCACAACAAGCTCCAGTTTTCCATCTATCCATAGAGAAAACCGGGCATTTGGAAAAAGTCTATGAAGTAATAGCTTGGGCACCTGGCAATAATGTGTATAATTAGAACGCACCTTTCTAAGTTTGCTTTAATAAATGGTAAAGAAAATCATTATGACGTTAGATATTTACTTGAAAAAACCTTACATACTTAGAATTTCAATTTAAGGTTACTAGATAAAATCTGCATGAACTTACAAGATAATATAAATAATTTTAAATTCAAAATTAGGCAGTACTCAAAACTCTAATTAAGAAACAATTCTAAAATCTTCCTGATGTATGTTTTGTGCTGTATCAACTCTATTGGGACAATAAAACTCTTCAACTGAAGAGTGATGCATAAGTATTTTGTTAGAAGTATGCTTTTCATGTGGAGGTGGACGAAACTAGTTCATAAACATCTTTTGTATCATCAACATTAGCAATTTAACTACCCATAGGAAGTAGATTCTGCAGACTTTGGATGTTGGCATCTGCATGAATCATAAATCATAGTTCAACTGATGCCATAAAATAGGATTGTATAGATGCATGGAGAAAGAACTACAAATTCTACATGCCTTTTTGCTTAGTAATAGAATGCTTACAAGTTATGAAATAACTTGCATACCCTGAGAAGAAACTTGCAAAAATATAGGAAACTATACTCATCTGGTTATACATCTCAATTATAGTAGTAGCAGTACATCCCCAATTTCAAATTCAACTCGGGCACGGCCTCAAATTAATGCTCAGGAATATTCCAAGACATAACTTCAATGATGCTCATAAAAAGCTCAAAACCTGGATAATCATAGCACATATCCTCACACTGAAACTCTGTATGAGGATTGATTTTTTGAACTAATTAACGAGAGACGTGCTTGAACTTTTGTAACTTACATAGATAACAAACCTTACGGGCGTAAAAAATTGGTGTAAGATATGATCTTTCGTCAAAATAAAATAGTTTAATATAGGGATGATCATGTAACCATCATAAGATATTCTGATGAAATTTGGTTTGCATTAATATATGAATATTAATGATCATATGAATCAACATCGACATATCTTGAAGCCGACTTATTATTATTAATAGCAGTTGCAGTTGAGAACTTTAAAAATATATTATTTCAAATCTAAGAAGAAACTTTACATTTCACTTCTAAATCACCACTAGAGGTGTGGGACTGAAAATAATAAAATAGTATTGGGCTTTCTTATGGACCTTTACAACAGGATTTTACATACAATTCAATTATTGTCAGGTTCCTGAAGTCAAGAACGGTAATAATGGATGCAATATGACTCATGTGAACCGCGAAGTATAAAATTGATTGTAAATTACTAGTTGTAGTTTCTAGAAGAGCAACGATGATGATCAAATGTGCCATCATGGGACATATTTTCATTATCTGACTCCCTCATTCATGAACATAGGGGAATTTATAACATTACAATAAGACTCGCATAACCTAACCCACGGTGTGGGACTAAGCCTTGAACATACTAAATACTCAAATATAATAACTCTAGCAATCCCCCTCAAGCTGAAGATGAAACCTTCAGCTTGAACACAACATACAAAGAGAGGTGAATGATGATTGACGTGGGACAATAGAGCAACCACCGAGGCCCAACAGCGTGTCACCGAGGATACTCCAACCGAATAAAATCCACACGACATTGGTCCACAAACCGACCATGATCACGATGGATGCTCCTGGAGCTGAAACTAGGTCAACTAAGAAAGGTAAAACCAACCCTACCTCAAATCGAAGAAAAATGTGGGGAGACACATAAAACAATCGAAATATGCCTGGGGGCCATCTGTGACAAAGGCAGGAGTCGGGAAAGAGCCATCTGAGTCACAAAACACTCCCCCTCACGTGGATCATGTGCATAAAGGCATAGGCTACGCCTGGAGGCCATGTGTGACTAAGGCGGGAGTCGGGAAAGAGGCATCCGAATCGCCGTCATCACAAATACTCCCCCTCACGTGGAAGACGTGCATAAAGGCATAGACAATACCTGGAGGCCGTGACGTACACTCCCCCTCATGTAGATCATGTGCATGAAGGCATAGGCTACGCCTGGAGACCATGTGTCACTTAGGCAAGAGTCGGGAAAGAGACATCTGAATCGCCGTCATCACAAATACTCCCCCTCACGTGGAAGACGTGCAAGAAGGCATAGATCGCATGAAGACACAAACAAAGACACAAACGAAGACAACCACAACAACAAAACACAAAAAACTTCTTTAGAAAAACTACATCGGCACCATCAACGACAAGAGAAGCGAGCATCGGGATCCATATCTTCGGTGGGCAGAAAGACTGAGCCGGAAGAAGGCCAGCTGTAGGAGAACAACGGGAGGAGCTCGACTAGAAAAGGGGGCACCGGGAGAACCCAAAAGCTCGACCGGAAGGAAGAATAGGCTCAGTCGCAGGAGCTGCATGGGCTCGACCAGAAGACAAGAAGCCCGACCAGAAGGATACGAGCTGGATCGGAGGAAGATCCATGCAGCGAGAGTGGTTTGGTCGGTTGTATCACGCGATAGGATTGAGCGTAGTAGCAGACGTCGACGGGATCGAGCGCAGCAGCAGACGTCGATGAGATCGAGTGCAACAGCAGATGTCGATGGGATAGAGCGCATTAGCAGACAACGACGGGATCGAGCGCAACAATAGACGTCGACGGGGTCGAGCGCAATAGCAGTTGCCGACGATATCGAAAAAAAAGAGGAGAGGCGGAAGCTTGTGGCGGCCACGAAAAAAAATTTAGGGTTTCAGATCGTGGGCTTTGATACCATGTAGAAAGGAATGGAAATAGAAATCTTTAGTGCATCTTCATTCATCCACATAGGGGAATTTATAACATTACAATAAGACTCACAAACCTAACCCACGGTATGAGATTAAACCTTGAACACACTAAAATACCCAAATATAATAACTCTAACATATACTATATTAAAAAGATATATGGTGGCTTGGTATTTGACTAATTTAGTGAGGCATTGGATTCATCTTAGCCGTCCATTCCAAATCAACCTTCCTCTTTATACTTTATTTTGAACTCCTTTTTCTCTTTGACCTGTCACGGGCTGATAGTTTAAGGCGCAACCGTGGCCATGAATATAACATCCCGGTTTATTGTGGGTGCGCTACAGGTCTGAAGACTAATGACCCCAACCCATCTCCACGGATCTGATTGGCCGCAACCGCTAATTCCAGTGACAGGTTGTTGAGGCTGGGGATTGAACCCCAGACCTCCTAGATAAGGGAGCAGACGGGGAAGGGCGGGAGGGAGAATCACGCAGAGAGGAGTTGAAGTCAAAAAGATAAATCCGCGGAGAAGAGCTGTGGTTAACAAAGGGAAAGAGACCGCAGAGCTGCGATTAGAGGAAAGCTGATAGCGGGAAAATAAAGAACTCGGAAGATCGTTTTCCCTCTGATACCATGTAGAGAAACGCACAAAAAAGGATAAATAAAGACGAAATTTTATTAATTTCTCACTTGTATAAATACATGTATTTGTACATTTTATATAAGAAGTGAATTGAGAAGGGGATTTTCATCCTAAGATGGGAGACTAAACTAACTAGCTAAGAAACTAAATGAGCCTTTAATTATGAGTCTTTACATATTTTCTTCAACAGGTAGGATCCCCTTAAGACAATGCTCCACATCAAGATATTGCATCTTACTTAGAGGGAACCTGATCTCCTGGAAAAGTAAGAAACAATCAGTAGTAGCAATGAGCTAATGAAGTATTTGAGTAATAACCATGCGGGAATGCTCACCGCATCAAATCATTTTTCCACGAAAAAACTAAACGCATTGATATTGTCCATTGCTTGGTTTGACAGAAAAGTCCAAAGGAATCAACATCGAGTGTGAACTCAAACGATTAGCTATCAGATATCATGACTGAAACACTAAGGAACCACAAAATTGAATACATATGTAGCAAGTTGGCCTCCGATGACATATACTTACCAGCTTGAGGGAGGGCACTTGATGTAAATAATTGTAATAAGGTGTAATTAAATTAGATGGCATAAGGGTCATACCATATGTAGCGTATGTATATACAGGTATTTTGCCCAAGAAATGGAATGAAGAAACCAAATTTTCACTTCACAATGTGTGTATCAATGTGTTTGTGTGTGATTATGTTTGTGTGATGATCCAATATTGTAATGAAAGAATGGAGTCTTGCCAAGGCTGCCACGAGCGAGTGCTCGAGGGAGGGCTATCAAATCCTTATTAACAATGGGGAAAGAGAATTTGCATGAATAAACTCGTAATTACCCTAATTAAAAGACACTTAAACAATATATATAACAAGTACATAACTAAAAATACATAATTTAGACCCATTAACTAAGGATACATAACAATATAATCAGAAATAGAGACATCTCTATTTTTTAAGTTAAGATTATAATAATGGCGAAATTCTTAAAAATAATGATCTTAAGATTAATAGAACACATAAAAAACATGATATGCCATTATAATGGCTATAAAATAGATAACATACAAGAAAGGTGGAATAGTAAATGATACCTCGGTGTGATAGCTTTAAATATATTTGATCTAATATGAAGAATAATATGGATCAAGGAAAAAATGACGTTTGGAAAAACTAAGAAGAATAGATTATGAAATAATTATATTAAGACAAGATGGAGAATATTGGAAATGTACAATGTAGAGTAAACCATGTAACAATAAAATGGTTTGATAAATTTAAGGAGAGATGGTTGAAGAAATATAACATGGATAGAATTTGAGAAAAATATTTAAGTAATATAAAATTACTTCCTATGTAACACTCAACAGGAGTGATGGAGAATAAGGATCAATACAGCCAATGCAAAATAATTGTCTTGAGATTAATGGCCGTGAAGTTGATGAAAATGGAGGTTTCCAAGGAAAATATCATATGCACCACTTTTATCATAGTTCGAGAGGAATAAACATGATAATAAGTTAATAACATAACTATCATATGGTAAAATCTCTTTACTAGTAACCCAATCATTTATCTTAGAAATGTAATTAAAATTGCAATCTTTAAATTTTTTTCATAGAGGATTGGCGTGACAATTGTTTTGGTCGATGAGGCGCGTGAGGGTGTAGACGCAAAACTTGAATCTTGGCGAGACACTTTAGAAAAAAAAGTTTTAGGTTGAGCAGGGCAAAGGAGTATATGGAGCTTAAATTTAGCAGTGCAGGCATGACGGATGACTTCGTTATTAAGTTGGATGATCAAGATATTTCTCGTAGTGAGTGTTTTAAATATTTTGGATCGATAATTCAAAACGACAGAGGTATTGATAAAGATGTGACACATATAATCCAAGCGGGTTGGTTGAAGTAGGGAGGCGCGGCGGGGAATTTATGTGATCCTAAAGTACCATTAAAACTTAAGGGCAAGTTTTTCCGTACTGCAATTAGACCAGCAAAACTCTATGGCTCTAAGTGTTGGGCAGTGAATTTTATACATGAGCAAAAAATGGGAGTTGCGGAGATGAGAATGCTTAGGTGGATGTGTGGACACACGAGACTGGATAAAATTAGGAATGAATGTATCAGGGATAAGGCGGGAGTAGCATCAATTGCAGAGAAGATGTGAGAAGCTTGACTAAGATGGTTTGGACATGTACAAAGGAGACCATTACAGGCACCTGATAGGCGTTGTGAGAGTCTAGTAACTAGGCATGTTAAACGAGGGAGGGGTAGACCAATAAAGACTAGGAATGAAACTATAAGGAAACACATGATGTACTTACGCATTAGTGGGATTATAACAAAAGATAGGACATAATGGCGACAAAGGATCCTTATAGCCGACCACACTATAGTGGGATAAAAGCTTGAGTGTTATTGTGACTAAAAATAAAAATTGTAAGTAACTAGGATAAAATGGAAAGTAACAAAAAATAATAAGTCAAAGGACAAATGATAATCATCCCTACCATTTCATGCTTGCAAAACAAGTGACAACCAAAACATTTGTCACTCATTTGACATCTTAAGATATTAAAAGATAAATAAAATCAAACAACTCAATATCCAGATAGAAATTTAGTGCTTCTACACAATAGTTATGACAACTTCAAAAAAGAGTAGTATGAGTTGTACTAAAGAGACTACAAGGGCATATCCAATGCGTGGAGCTCCATTTAGGCTCAACATACTTTCCTGTAAGTATTTGGAAGTACTTAAATATCAGCTTTGGAAGTCACCGTGAATTGAATTCTAGCAATATTTGTTTGTTTTACAGAAACTCACTTTATGTGAACATAAATTTTGTTTTTGTTTGGCTAAAGCAAGTTTCACTCTTATCAGCCATGAAGAATTAGTTCAATACTACTATATGTCAAAGTATCCTTCTAGGACACCATGTCAACAAGTAATATTGAAAGCCACTTCTTAGTTCCTAATACTGAAATTCACTTCTCAATTTATTTTTGGAACGTGAACTTCCAGAGTAAGAAGTCAATTATGTCTGGTATCAACCAAAAACTTGTTGCAAGTTACTTCAAAAAGTGAGATCTAATTACTTTCAGACATTTACAATAGGCAAAATAGTTAAATCAGAGATTGAAATCAGTCCCTATAGTTTAGAATGTTTGAAATTGGTCCCCAACCTTTCCAACTTGTTTGAAATCAGTCCAATTTCACTTTTCATCCCCCTATTTAACGGAATCAGAGATTTAGTTGCTGACAGGGATGATGACTGGGCATATTAGGAGGATGAAAAGTATTAATGAGATTGCCTATTCATATATTATGATTAATTAGTTGAATGCTAACGGAAACAAAATATATGATCCACATGTATTCATATAGGAAATAATATTTCATATATTAAATAATATTTTCATATATTATTTCATCCCCCTGTACTAATATAGTATTTTATCGACCTGCACAATATTAGAACTACCTCTTCTTCGAGCCGGATTTGGATCTCGATGTCGCGGGATATGGATATCCAACTCTTCTTCGTCGAATATGGATCTCGACGTGCTCGATGTCACCGGAGTAGGAGAACTACCTGATATCCCTATTTGGACGATCTGGGATCTTGGGCAAGGCTTGATGTAGACATGCTTGATGTCGCCGGATCTAGGGCAAGGCTTGATGTACCTGATATCCATATAACGGCGGGCATAATGCCGCCAGAAGAGGAGGATGCTGGCGAATATGGTGAGTGGATGTCGAAGGAGGCGCACTGATGGAAGTCGCGGGCTGGGGGAAGTCGAGGTCGGCGAAGGTTTAATGATTGATGTCGGGGGCGCAAGTTTAGGGGAAATAAAAAAAAATTTACGAGGAAATTAAAAATAAACATCCTAATCAACAATTAAAGATCCTACTAAGCAATTAAACAGCCTACTAAGCAATTAAACAGCCGACTCAGCAATTTCTGTTACTTTTGTGAATGGAAAAGTTAAATGGGACCTATTTAGAACAATGATGAAATATTAGGGACAAATTTCAAACTTTTTAAAATCCAGGGGCTGATTTTAAATGGCCCCCAGACGTTGGGGACTGATTTGGGTTTTTTTCCTTTACAATAAAACAAAGTGGTCCTTAATGAATAGTCTAAAGAGGGTCTATAAAGCGTAATTGCGGATTGGCTACTTTGTGGCTCGAATTTGGGGCCTCTAGAATATACTATATGAAATTTTACCATTTCTATAGACCCAACCTCCCTTCGTCAAAGAGATTGTGCAACGAAACAAGCTAAATTGGAGAAAATAAGACCAAAGGGAATAAAGAGATACCTTCCCATTACGTCTTGCATCTGCATAAGGGAGGTTTCGAACAACTACGATTCTCCATAGTCCCGCTCTTTTTGTGTCATCCAAGCCACTAGAATTTTTTATGTAGGCTTCTGTTTCTTCATCGACAAACATATAAAAACAAACAGTTCTCTTGGAAATTTCGCTAATATTTTTTGGTTGTTGCATTACATCATATTTTCCTGACAAACAAGACAAACATAATTGGAATGCACATGATGGATTAGAAGAAAGAAAAGCATTGGCTAATTTAGCATACCAAATATTGCTGATGCTACCACTACGCCATGGCATTTATCCATCTCTACAAGATCATCATAATCAATGTCAAATCCAGTCCCTTGCCCTGGTTTCTTGCCACCAACAAATCTGATAAAAGAAACAAACCCCCGGTTATACAAGACTACAATGACTTAACAGAGTGACAAAGGCGAACAAAGTATTAACAGTAATGTAGATTTATACAAAAGTTTCAGAAAAAAAAATGATTAAAACTGAAATTTATGATCATACCCACAGTGCACGGTCATTGATTCTTTTATATCAAAATATTCATTTCTCTGGTTCAAAGATGGATATCCTCCAAAAACAAAGCCACCAGTGGACTCATTCGAACTTGAATTTTCTTCAATAACATAACTTAAATTCTTTAGGACAGGTGACTTTGATGGTAAAGTTGGCATGTAGAACACAACTTGCTCAGTAGGAACATAACAGACAGGACATGCTAAAAAACAATAAACAAAAGAAATAATTAGTGTAATAATCTAGTCACCAATTTAAATTAAAATAGCATAGAAAAAATTCTAAATATTTTTTCCTAAAACTTACGGCGTGGACCCGTACGCTTCTTGTCAGTTTGTAAAGAAGGAAGTGAAAATTTATTGCAAGGATGGGGCACAGGAATAATACTAGGAGATTGTGTTTGAACCGGAAGATCAGCTGCATCAACCCTCTTCGTAGATAGTGATAAGTTCAGTGTATGATTATGTACTGAAACGAACGGATAAACAAACGCGCTTGGGGATTTTATGCTATAGTTCACCATGGTCCAAACATGATCCGAGGAAAAAAGATTGATCTCAGGACCTGCAGGTGCATCTTCATCCAAAGACAAACAATAACAAATCAAAATCAACCATCTTATGAGAAACAAATATTTGCTACTATCCAGAAAAAGAGAGAAAATTCAAATAGCAGGTCAAACAAGAAATAAAAAGGAGCATAGTATTATAGTTCCAAGGGACAGTTGCATGTAATCATTATGCGGCCCAGAAACTTACACCCAACACATCTGTTAAAACGGTAGGTTGTTGAGGCCCTCCCGGAATCGAACACCCGACCTCATTTATAAGAGGGGACTTTCTCCACCTCTTAGATAAGGATCATAACAGCATTAACAACACCCACACACTAAAACCGCTCTCCCAAACGGAGCCTTAGTAGATTGAATTACCACAAGAATATGAAATTCAGTGTAGATAAACCATTGCAGGATGACACTTTGTGATGTATGCATTACAAATGGTTTGTGAATGTAAAAATTTGATTGAATGGAAATATAATTCTTCTCTCATTTTGTAAAGTCTCATTCCAAAACCTAGAGATTTGATGTGATGATACTTTGCAGAACTATAAAACAATCAGCAATGAGTTCAATACAAGTGCAAGATTACATTACATTTACTGCACACTGATCAGTAACAAAAAGAAGAAGAAAATGCCTCTGATGCAGCTCATGAACATGTAAAGGAGCAACAAATGTTATACTCAAAACAGTAAGCAATGTCAAAGAAATGAAGAGGAGAAGAGAGATCAAACCTTTATTGAGAATGGAAACAATTGACAAGATAACTACAACTGAAGTTATGAGTAGAAGCAGCATTCCAACCTTCCTCCTGCCACAGAACTTACAAATCCAGGGCAGGATAATCCATTCCTTTTCTTTTGATCCTGGAGGAAGCATCTTAGGAGGCTTGCGGGCAGAGATCGGTGTTGATTGAATTGGCAACGCAACACTGTTCTGTAGGTGTTGCTGCAATGATCCATAACTACCCGTGCGAAGATTCAATGACCCTCCAGTCATTGTCCCTTCATAGTCACGAGTCTTTCTCTCATCTTCCCCGTTCTTTCAGAGCCTATTTGACGCCATGTAGAAGCAGAAGGAGGAGGATATAATTAATATAATCTTCGGAATCCAAAGATTTTCCTTCAGAAATATACAACCTACGTGTGAATCCGAAAACCTGCATCCATCATTTGAACATTTCATCTCTGTTCCTCGGGTAAAAACACAAAAAGGGATAAACTTGGAGATCTTCCATCTCGTTCGAGTAGAAATTGGAAGAGGAAGAAGGAAAGCTCGTACCTTCCGTCAAAATGCGACGGTTGTAGAAGACGGTTGCAATTTTGGAGATCGTGGTAGTGGAAGGAGGAAGGAGGCGGGGCTTTTTCGCCTGGTGAGTTCGGACAAGCCGCGTATGTTTGGCAAGACAGCAGATGTCTGCAATGAAAAAAAAAGACTAGTTTTGACTTTTGTGCATAAAGGCTCCGTTTGGCGAGGCGGTCTGGAACGCGGATATACCGGCTCTCTCTCTCTCTGCGTCCGAAATCCGTTCTGAAAATCTTCCTGCGGGGGCCTGTCTTTCTTGCCCCGTTGAAAAAGCGGTGACTGTCATACAAAAGCTGATAAGAGAAGCAAAAAAAATTAATGGAGATCGGCAAACTGTAGGAGCAGGGTGCATAGCCCTAGCCCTGCCTCTTTGGGCCGAGAGATATTTAGGTGCGTTACTCGCACCGTACGAGATGATGTACGACTGTATAATAGTGCGTAAAAAAACTACCTGAAAAGGAGATGTTGAAATATACAGTCGGATTTGCTCGCTAAAACGTGCTTGCATGGTGATCCTCGTGCGAGTACGCACATACTTTTGAGTCCTTTAAGGGTGATGTAGCCGCATTAACGGGATGCAGCTCAAGCACTCCAATCAGTCTCTGGTCCCATCATAGGGCACAACGGATTGTTGGAGGTTGCAACCTTCCATTGATGAGGAAAATTTTATAGTTAAGTGGTGTTGAATTTTTTGAAGTGAAAGTGGCGGTCTGAGCGGACTGGGCGGACAGAAGTAGCGGCTTGGGTGGTCTGACCGTGCGGATTGGGCAGACGGGATTGGCGACTAGCCGGGTCGGCCAGTGGTTCTGCAGTCGGCTTATTCCCAGGATGTAACTGGGCGGATAGGATTGGTATCCGTCGGAACTGCAGTCTCATCTGGAGTTTGTCAAGTCCGACATGTTGCAAACTCTTCTGGACGCGAGTTCGGCATAGGCTTATGCCTATACTTGCTTTGGTGTGGTTTGGTGGAAACCGCGGAGTTCGCCGGTTAGTGCGGACTGGTATTGAGTCTGCCAGGTTGTGCGAACTGATTCTTGAGTTTGCTGGTTTGGAGTTCGCGTTATGGACTCTTGGTGGTGTGGACTTGGTCTGATTTGCACCAACTCCAGTTGTGCTCAGACCGCGAGTTCGCGCGGTTAGCGCGAACTGCTTTTCTATCCGTCGAGCTCGGTAGCTTGCCAGCTTGGTATAGTTGCGGGCTCGGAGTGTGCGAACTAGAGCTATGTCTGCAGAATTTTGCAGATTGGTGACGGTGTCCGCAGCGTCCGCAAGTGTGGCGAACTGGTCTAGGCCTTGGCCTTGATGGTGCGACAAGGCGGATTGGCGTTGTGACCGCGCTGTGCGGATACACTTTGTGCTCGCCGCGAGATGGGCGGTGTTCCTATCGGCTAGGGCGGTAACACACTCTTCTTCGCCCCTATAAATAGGACCCCTATCACATCAACATTACATCAGAATGAACAGTAAGTGAGCTCGGGTGATTGTTGCGGACAAGTTTTTGTATCCGTGCGGTTTGAGAAGTTGACCGTTTTTTTGCAGTGTAGGTTGTGCGGATAGTGCTGAGAAGTCATGGACTTGGTTCTGACCTAGGTTAAGGATTAGTTCGGGCTCTGCGGGTACAATCGACGGTTAGCAGCAGATCGCGGCTTGCGACCATGCGGTCTTCTCTTTGGCAATCTCTCCCAGTTCAATAAAGCTATCCGCTTCTGGCGGTCTGTTCAGTTTGGCAGCAGTTGTTCGCAGATAATCTGGCGGCTAGGCAACCTCACGGTTAGGCGGTTAGCAGATTGCGTACAAAGTTCTTCAGCATTGAAATAACGGGGTGTCCACGCCGTTAGGTTGCGGTCTGGCGTCCTGATGGATTTAGCGGACTCCATAGTGCAATTCAGTCAGCGCGACTAGTTTTTGCCTTATTATTTTTGCTTCCATCATGTACATTGGTGAATCATGTCTCGCTCTGTATGTCTCGCGGTGTAAAGATTTTTTGATAGTACAAGATTTACTTGCTCTTCTAGTTGCATCTGGTTTACTTGGCTTGGTTTGGTAGAGTGTTCCTGCGACTTAGTTTCCCGTTTTTCGCGTTTAAAATTTTTTTACATGTATCAAGAGGGAACAGAGGTTTGACCAGTGATCAACTGTCAGACTTGCTTTTTTTTGCTTCTAGAAGTCTAGTAGACCAGTATTAATGCAATGGAAGGTGGATTTGCAAGATGTCTTAGAATTGAACTTTTAACGCCGACCAACTTCAAGAAGTGGAGGTCATGCATGGAAAGTTATTTTCTGGGCGAGGACCTTTGAGAGGTCGTCTGCGGAGACGAGAGGCAAGAAGTTACTATTGCCGCTGGCAATACTGAAGCGATGAGAGCTTGTAGGAAGACAAACGCAAAATAGAGTTTACTCTTAAGTGAGCTATCTCATCGGAGCTCTTTGACCACATCATAAGATGTTGGTCTACTACTGAGATTTGGACTTCCCTTGATGGGTTGTTCAATAGTAATAATGTAGCGCGACTACAATTCCTGGAGAATGCATGAGTTGGTAAGAGCCACTCAGGGAGATTTGTCCATAACAATGTTTTTCCTAAAGATGAATAACTTATGTGCTGAAATTTCGGCATTGGACCCTGATAAGCCGATTTCAAACGTGAAGCTCAAGAGACACATAATTCGCGGATTGCAGAAGGAATATGTGGGATTCGTTACTTCTGTTCAAGGATGAGCCACTCAGTCATCATTGCTGGAGTTGGAGAACCTGCTGGATTCGCAAGAAAGCCTAGCAAGGCAGACTGTTGGAGTTACTATCTCTTAAGGAGGTAGTGAGACACTCTTCTCAGGGATGAAGAAGAGATGAGACAAGAAGAAGAAGCCATCTGCTGACAATGTCCCTTCAACTTCTTATCAGCAAGAGAAGAGTGTTGATCCTAAGCGGGATTGGAAGAATAAGGAAGGGCTAAGGTACTACAGATGCAACCAGCCGGGTTACTTTAAGAATGACTGCAAGGTCAAGCTGCAGTCGGGGCACGTTACAAATAAAGAGTGAGCTGGTTCCAGTGCCGAGGAAGCAAGATGGGAGAATGCATTCACGACGGGCATGTATGTTCGTGCTTTGTCCACTATCGACTACCAAAATGACCGGATAGTAGACTCGGGGTGTGGTCACCACCACACAGGGGACGAGTCGAAGTTTTCCTCTCTGCAAACGTACTTAGGTAATGATGTCATTATTATTGTTGATGATACAGTTCATGCAGATGAGAAGGAGGGTGTCATTTCTTTAGGTAGTGATAAGGTTCCACTCACCTTGAGGAGTGTTGATCACGTATCAGGCATGAAGAATAACTTCTTCTCTGTGACCAATGCGGTGAATGCGGACTATCACGTTTTGTTCGGCCTGACATAAGTGAAGTTTCCCCGCAATGTGTCAGCGGTAAAGGCTAACATTGTCTGAAGGTCGCCAGGATAGTTGTCAATGTTTACCCCAAGTCTGTCGCGACAAACGGTACAGCTGCAGGGGCAACTTGGTCTGGAGGTGGGGTGGCGGGGAAATATCCTCTGGAGGAGGATCTCCCGTTACTAGACTCTGGTATGTCTCGAGAAGTAACAGGAAAACAAGTGTCAGTATTTTGCAAAAAGTAGGAGATATTTGTAAAAGACTAACAAAGCGGAAACAAAGGTGTGCGAGCGTGCTATCATACACTCTAGAATCCATAGGCCTCTACACTATGGTCTACCAGGCTTCTGCTACATGGTTCGTCCCAAACCAAAGAATGAAGCGAGGGACGGAGAGATCCTGAGACTTCTCCAGAAGGACGGATCGTGATCGCTGTGATCCATTTGTAAGACCCCCCTGTCACAACCCGCATTTTCCCAGCATTTAAAACACTATCAGAGTAGGGGAAACTACGCATTGTGATGCCACGTCACGTAGGGGACATCTACTGACGTTAAGGCAACTCATCGTCTCTCGCAACTTATAGAAATCATTTTTTAAACTCAAAATAATCCAAATATAATTTATGCACAATATGCGAAGCCGTGTCCCTCGACTAGGTGGATCAACTAGTCCACGGTTTGAAAATATAGTTTTACGCAGTGGAAAAATACTTAATTTATTCATTTGGTGACCTAAATGCTCGTGTAGACCAAGTGAGGTGCACCATGCAGTATCAGATGTCTAGATTTACTGTACATAAAAGTAGATTTATCATGCGCAGAAAGTAATGAGATTAACATTTCAAATCATGGTATGCAATGCTCCAACTGCCTTAGCATATCTAAGCAAGGGGGCTCCCAAGCCAAGCCATAACTAATTGTTCCAGAACAAGTGTCCAAAAGCAATCAAAGAGTAGCAGTAGCAAGGTAGCAGAAAGTTTAACAAAGCGGCACCATGGGCGTCAACACCTGACACGAACCCATGGGTCGGCAAGCTCATAGGAAACCCTACCCCAAGAGGGTCAGAAAACAGCAACTGACGCAGCTCCCCACTAACACCTGCTATAGTCCAGAACCTGAGGCATTCAAAGAAAGAACACCTCAGAAACAAGTTACAAACGGCGAAGAAAAACAGGAAAGTAAGCAAACCTCCGCGAGACCGGAGGGAAACATTAGCTGCAAGGGTCAGATTAAACAAAACTAGTCATAACTAGCAATAAAAATCAGTCGGAAAAGAGCCCGCCAAAAGATGAGTGGAGACGGACAAAAATCAAACTCACCACAGACAAATAACATTCATTTGAGATCATTAATCTTATTCAAATTAAAGAGACTGATCAGCTCATCAGAAAGCAAAAGAGAAACTGTGCGGGGATAATACCATCACACATCGTCACAGCCCTCAGAGCATCGCACCGGTGGCACCGCCAACATCGTGTACGACCTCCAACAGATTTATCGTTTTCAAAGAGCATCGCACCGGTGGCACCGCCAACATCGTGTACGACCTCCAACAGATTTATCATTTTCTGACTCAAACAAAGGCAAGAGATAAGGCCTACCAGATAATAATTTAGGATTTTAAGAAACAAGATAATGATATTGTAATGAGAAAGGGCCTAACGAATAAAAAATGAACTTAACATTTGAAAACTCGCTAGGAGCATAAAGGAGAGAAAAAAAAACGTAGCAAAAAGGAGAAGAGCAAGATCACCACTTGCCTCAACCACCCGAAACCGCACTTCGGAAGGCACCACGACGCAGATCGGCCCTAGCGAAGGCGAGAAAAAGAAATCTACAACATTAGGGTCGAAACGGAAGATTAGGGCCAAAAACCCTAACAGAGAAATTTCATGAAAGTAGAAATACTCACCACGACCGCGTAGATCTCGGCGAGAGCTTTCCGAATCTATGCTCGGCTCGCGATTCCGAGCACCGGAGCTCCGTCGGCGGCGGTCGGAAGGCTCCCGAGAAAAAGGAATTCGCTGCACTGCTTCGACCGAAAAGAACAGGGGAAAGAAAATGGGGGGGCTCGTTTCTTGCTTCGGGAGGAAAAACCTTATAGAATATATAATAATAATAATAATAATATTATTATTATTATAAATTATATAATGGTTTAAAACCATAGGAAGAAAAGGAAGGCTCAGAGATCTCTGAGCTGAGCTCGGAGATCTCTGAGCTCGGAGATCTCTGAGCTCGGAGATCTCTGAGCTCCGCTCGGAGATCTCTCCGAGCTCCGCTCGGAGATCTCCGAGCTCGGAGATCTCTGAGCTCGGAGATCTCTGAGCTCCGCTCGGAGATCTCTCCGAGCTCCGCTCGAAGATCTCTCCGAGCTCCGCTCGGAGATCTCCGAGCTCGGAGATCTCTGAGCTCCGCTCGGAGATCTCTGAGCGCAGAGATCTCTGAGCTCCGCTCGGAGATCTCTGAGCGCAGAAATCTCTGAGCTCCGCTCGGAGATCTCTGAGCGCAGAAATCTCTGAGCTCCGCTCGGAGATCTCTGAGCGCAGAAAATCTAAAAAGGTTTAATTTATATAAAATTTCTATACTATTACGAAGACCCAAACGCGCGCCAAAACGGACGAAATTCGCGTCCCAGGCGAATGTCGACACTACGAACCCAACGACGAAGTCGGAATCAAAATCCGACGCACCGAACTCGAGTTATGGCCTAACGAAGTAACGGTAATTTTTAATCATCCGAATTTCAAACGTGGGCCGAGACTCCAAAAAAACAAAGCTCGGATTGCGACGAAACTCGACGAGCAAGTCAGAAATTATATAACTCAGCTTCCCGATGTAAAAGAAATTTCGGTTCCGACGCATATCCCAAAATCTAGCCGGTCAAACCTAACGGACGCCAAAAAAAAAACACAAACGGCGTCGCACCGTCAACTCATGGACACGTAACGCCCTTCCGCTATTATGACGTCAGCAGACAAAAGAATAATACTAGGAAAAACCGGGGGCGTTACAACCACTCCCCCTAAAAGAAAGTTTCGTCCCGAAACTTGACGTACGAACAGAAAACATTATCGGGACAAAATAAACGGTGCAGGAAGAAGAGTTTCACCTGGGATAATTAAATGAAGAGGTGCGGATGAGACTCCCGCATAGCTGATTCCAACTCCCATGTCGCGCTCTCGACGTCATGATTTCGCCAGAGAACTTTTACCATGGGAAAGGATTTCCTCCGCAACACACGCTCTTGAGTCTCTAGAATACAGACAAGTTCCTCAACATAAGACAAATTGGGCTGAATCTGAGGCACCGAATCGAGGACTTGACGATTGCTGCGGACACACTTCCTCAACTGACTCACATGAAACACATCATGGATGCCAGGGAAGGTAGCAGGTAACTCTAATCTATAAGCAGACACTCCGATGCGCTCAGCGACCTGAAATGGCCCAACATATCTGGGATCCAAATTGTGGTTCTTCCCAAATCTTTTAACGCCTGGCACCGGAGAGACTTTCAGAAAAACACTGCTCCCAACCTCAAACTCCAGATCTGCCCTTCTTTGATTGGCATACTTTTCATACCGCTCCTGAGCAACGCGGAGCTTCTCTCGAATATTAGTCACCGCCTCTTCCATTTCCACCAAAGCTTCTGGACCTAACAACGGTCTCTCACCGACTTCGGCCCAAAATAAGGGAGTCCTGCAGCGCCTCCCATACAATGCTTCAAAAGGTGCCATCTGTAGGCTCTCTTGGTAACTGTTATTATATGCAAACTCCATCAATCTCAAGCGCTGATCCCATGCGCCACCATGATCCAGAATATAACACCTGATCATGTCCTCCACGATCTGATTCACTCTCTCCGTCTGACCATTTGTCTGTGGATGATAAGCGGTAGAATACCGGAGGTCGGTGCCCAAAGCTCCATGCAAGCTCTTCCAGAAACGCGACATATATCTTGAGTCCCGATCTGACACAATGTTTACAGGCACGCCATGCAATCTAATGACCTCATCCACATACAACTCTGCAATCTTCTCCATCGAATAGCCAACCTTGAAGGGAACGAAATGGGCACACTTCGTCAACCGGTCCACTATGACCCAAACAGAATCATGTCCACGAGGGGACCTCGGTAATCCAGTAATGAAGTCCATCGAGATACTCTCCCATTTCCACATGGGAACTTCCAAAGGGGTCAATTTTCCTCCAGGCCTGCCATGATCGGCCTTCACCCGCTTGCACGTGAAGCACTCCGATACAAATTTGGCGATGTCATTCTTCATGCCCGACCACCACACGATTTGCTTCAGATCTCTATACATCTTGGTGGAACCCGGGTGGTAAGCCACGCTAGATCCGTGAGCTTCGTTGCAAATCATCACTCGAATATCTCCCACCGCCGGGATACAGAATCTACCTCTATACAAGAGGGTGTCAAGCTCATCAATAGAGAAATCAGATAATTCTCCTTTCTTGGTCCTAGCTCGCAAGTGCTGCAAATCCAGGTCATCCTTTTGATGCAATCTCGTCAGAGAAATCCAAGAAGGCACCTCGGCTTCCCAGCCAGAGGGCTCGCCACGGCTCGCCACGGAAATATCCATCAAAAGAAACTCCTCAACCAAGGCTCGAACCGATAAATTAAATATCTGAGCCGTCTTCCTACTCAAAGCATCGACCACCACATTAGCCTTACCAGGATGATAGAGGATGTCCACTTCATAATCAACCACATACTCCAACCACCGACGCTGGCGCAAATTCAGCTCCTTTTGTGTGAATACATACTTCAGACTTTTATGATCTGTATAAATCTTACACACGGCGCCATATAATAAATGCCTCCACAGCTTCAGGGCATAGATCACTGCCGCAAACTCCAAATCATGAGTAGGGTAGTTCTTCTCATGAACCTTCAATTGCCTAGATCCATAGGCGATCACCTTCCCCTCCTGCATCAAAACACAACCAAGTCCAATGTGTGAAGCATCAACATACACCGCATACTCCACTCCCTCAATAGGCAGAATCAGAATTGGGGCAGTGCACAACCTTCTCTTCAACTCTTGGAAAGCCTCCTCACACTTATCACTCCAGATGAAGGCGACATTCTTTTGCGTCAGACGCGTCATCGGAGCGGACAGCGTGGAGAAACCTTCCACAAATCTCCTATAGTATCCAGCCAAGCCCAAGAAACTTCTGATCTCCTTTGGTGTAGAAGGTCTCTTCCAATCCATCACCGCTGAAATCTTGGCTGGATCAACAGAGATTCCATCCTTGCTCACCACATGTCCTAAGAAGGACACCCGAGACAGCCAAAACTCGCACTTGCTAAGCTTAGCATACAGCTTATGCTCTCTCAGGACAGACAGAACCAACCGCAAATGATGGGCATGCTCCTCATCGCTGCGAGAATAGACGAGGACGTCGTCGACGAAGACGACCACAAAACGATCAAGAAAATCCTTGAACACACGGTTCATCAGATCCATGAATGCAGAAGGCGCGTTAGTCAAACCGAAGGATAACACGAGGAACTCAAAATGTCCGTGTCGGGATCTAAAAGCTGTCAGAGGAATGTTTGACTCACGAACCCTCATCTGGTGGTAGCCTGAACGGAGATCAATCTTCGAGAACCTGATGCACCCACGCAGCTGGTCGAACAAATCGTCAATCTGCGGCAAAGGATATCTATTCTTGATAGTCACCTTGTTCAGCCCTCGGTAATCGATACACAACCTCATGGAACCGTCCTTCTTTTTCACAAAGAGAACAGGAGCGGCCCATGGAGAAGTACTCGGTCTAATGAAACCACACTCCAGCAGCTCATCCAACTGAACACGTAATTCTTCTAACTCACGAGGCGCCATGCGGTACGGTGCCTTAGCAATGGGCCGGGTGCCTGGCTCGAGGTCTATAGAAAACTCCACCTCTCTTTCGGGGGGTGGGGAGACCAAAAAGCTTATCAGGAAAAACATCAGGAAACTCTCGCACCACCGGGATGCCCTCCACGGCTGGCTCAACACGAGAAGCTTCCAATGCACTGATAGAAACCAAGAAACCCTCACAACCAGATGCTAAAGCTCGGTGGGCACGCACTGTGGATATGATTGGAGATCCCTTTCGAGGAAGGCCATAAACACTCAATGGACGACCGTCTCCCAACTTGAAATCTAACCGCTTCTCCTTGCACTTGATCACGGCATCAAATTTGGACAACCAATCCATTCCAAGAATCACATCGAAGTCTGCCAAATCCAGCATCTTTAAATCTGCTAGAACTTCGACACCACCCAAGGAAATGGGGCACTCCCGGATACCCCGATCTGACGTAACCTGTTCTCCAGATGGAAACTTAACAGACAAGGCATCATCCAACCGATCAACAGGCCATCGGTGCCTGTCAACAAAACTCTGAGCGACAAAGGAGTGAGAAGCTCCCGAATCAAATAGGACACGCGCCCACTTATTTCTCACCTTGAATTCACCTAAGCAAGTATGCATCCCCAAACAACTAGTAAGCTAAAACAAGAAGGAAGGGAACAAGCTAGGAAGAAGGAAACTGACCAGATATCACGTGTGCTGAAGCTTGAGCTTCATCTCTAGTCAACACATTAAGCTTGCCCTTCCCTTTGTCCACGATCCGCGAGGGCGGCGGCAAGGTCTGCAGAGGAACCGCTGAAGTCACGGTTTGAGAGCTTGGGCAGTCGGCCCTACGATGGCCTCTCTGCCCACAGATAAAACAACACCCAGTTTTCCTGAAACACCGGGCCGCCTCATGACCGGGCTTAGAGCAGAAAGAGCATACCGGGATAACCTTGGGTGCGTCCTGAATCGCACTAATCCTCGACTGCTCCTGCGTATCGAGCCTCTTGAAACACTTTTCGAACGGATGACCCCGCTTGCCGCAGAAGCTACAGTGCCCCATACCCCTCTTCCTTGAGTCCGAGTGTGATGCCTTTGAACTCTCTCGATCGTCCATCTTCCTCTTATCACTCTTCACCTGTTGTCCACGATTCTTTATCTTTTCAATAGACTCGGCCTTCAAAGCGGCCTCCACTACTTCAGCATAAGTTCCCGACCCATAAGCACTAGCCCACTGCTGGATGTCGCCAGTGAGACCACTCAAAAACCGCTTAACCCTTCCTTCCTCAGAAGCCACCAATTCTGGGGCGAACCTGCTCAACTTGCTGAATTCAATCTCATACTCACTGACGGTGAACTGCCTCTGCTTCAGATGCAAGAAGCTGTTCATCAATCGGTCGCGCTCAACCGAAGGGAGAAACTTCTTAAGCAACATGGCTTTAAACACCTCCCACGAGCATCCCTCGACAAGACTTTCCTTCTCCCTGATCCACCAACCTTTCGCCAGTCCCTTCAATTGATAAGCAGCCACCATCACCTTCGAAGCTTCAGAGATGCCTGAATAGAAGAACATCTCCTCCATGCCGATCACCCAATCGTCCAAGGCCATGAAGTCTGCCCTACCATCATAGGTAGGAGGTCCCAAACGCTGGAAGTGGGAAATGAAGTTCATCTCCGGTGGCAATGCCACTGGAGGCGCCAAAGGAGCAGGAACAACTGGACTCACCACCGGTTCTTGCGCGACAGGTTGCTGCACCGCGGCAGCAGACACCAGGGACTGAATTTGAGTCTGCATCGCGTCTATCTGCCTAGTCAAAGCCTCATTGCTCTGACGCAGACTTTCGATCACGGATGTGCTCTGACCACCAGAAGACTCTCCCTCAGGCTGGGGAGTCGATCGCGTTGCTCTCCCACGACGCATGTCTACAAGATAGATGGACATCAACTCAAAAACCGGCTTAAGGCACTTAAGCCAAGCAGACACGAAAAATATATCCCGGATCATTTTGGAACGAAAAAGAAATTTATCTGCTATTGCTGCTACCTTGCTCTGGAATTCCATGAAATAATGCTATGAACTTAACTAGGACGATATGAATGTATGACATGAGTGCATGAACATTTAAATTTCTTTTCAAATCATGTGTGTACATATGTCATCTAGTATGTCTTTAACTTGGCACGCGTGCTTATGCGATGATATGATTGTATGCAGTGCTATGCATTCTAGAAAGATGCCTTAATGCATGTTATGAGCGGAGTACACATGCAATGTTATGCATCCCATACTACATAACATTACATGTAACTAAAAAGAAAACGTGCTAATGGGCATTCATGTAATGGTGGTTATGCATCTCATACTACATAACCGTCACATGTCACCTCCTATGATGGATCCATATACAACACATATTATGCATCTCATACTACATAATATGCATTGTATACTTCTTGTCATGCTATGAGTGTAGTGACTGTGCTTCGGTCAAGACATACCGATGACATATCAGTGTGTGTAAACAATGAAATGATCGCTTGAGGTTCTGCTTAGGGTAGCAGTCGTTCGGCTCACTCGCCAAACCACCCAACTACCTTTTTCACAGAACCTCCCTCTGATACCAACTGTCACAACCCGCATTTTCCCAGCATTTAAAACACTATCAGAGTAGGGGAAACTACGCATTGTGATGCCACGTCACGTAGGGGACATCTACTGACGTTAAGGCAACTCATCGTCTCTCGCAACTTATAGAAATCATTTTTTAAACTCAAAATAATCCAAATATAATTTATGCACAATATGCGAAGCCGTGTCCCTCGGCTAGGTGGATCAACTAGTCCACGGTTTGAAAATATAGTTTTACGCAGTGGAAAAATACTTAATTTATTCATTTGGTGACCTAAATGCTCGTGTAGACCAAGTGAGGTGCACCATGCAGTATCAGATGTCTAGATTTACTGTACATAAAAGTAGATTTATCATGCGCAGAAAGTAATGAGATTAACATTTCAAATCATGGTATGCAATGCTCCAACTGCCTTAGCATATCTAAGCAAGGGGGCTCCCAAGCCAAGCCATAACTAATCGTTCCAGAACAAGTGTCCAAAAGCAATCAAAGAGTAGCAGCAGCAAGGTAGCAGAAAGTTTAACAAAGCGGCACCATGAGCGTCAACACCTGACACGAACCGATGGGTCGGCAAGCTCATAGGAAACCCTACCCCAAGAGGGTCAGAAAACAGCAACTGACGCAGCTCCCCACTAACACCTGCTATAGTCCAGAACCTGAGGCATTCAAAGAAAGAACACCTCAGAAACAAATTACAAACGGCGAAGAAAAACAGGAAAGTAAGCAAACCTCCGCGAGACCGGAGGGAAACATTAGCTGCAAGGGTCAGATTAAACAAAACTAGTCATAACTAGCAATAAAAATCAGTCGGAAAAGAGCCCGCCAAAAGATGAGTGGAGACGGACAAAAATCAAACTCACCACAGACAAATAACATTCATTTGAGATCATTAATCTTATTCAAATTAAAGAGACTGATCAGCTCATCAGAAAGCAAAAGAGAAACTGTGCGGGGATAATACCATCACACATCGTCACAGCCCTCAGAGCATCGCACCGGTGGCACCGCCAACATCGTGTACGACCTCCAACAGATTTATCGTTTTCAAAGAGCATCGCACCGGTGGCACCGCCAACATCGTGTACGACCTCCAACAGATTTATCATTTTCTGACTCAAACAAAGGCAAGAGATAAGGCCTACCAGATAATAATTTAGGATTTTAAGAAACAAGATAATGATATTGTAATGAGAAAGGGCCTAACGAACAAAAAATGAACTTAACATTTGAAAACTCGCTAGGAGCATAAAGGAGAGAAAAAAAAAACGTAGCAAAAAGGAGAAGAGCAAGATCACCACTTGCCTCAACCACCCGAAACCGCACTTCGGAAGGCACCACAACGCAGATCGGCCCTAGCGAAGGCGAGAAAAAGAAATCTACAACATTAAGGTCGAAACGGAAGATTAGGGCCAAAAACCATAACGGAGAAATTTCATGAAAGTAGAAATACTCACCACGACCGCGTAGATCTCGGCGAGAGCTTTCCGAATCTATGCTCGGCTCGCGATTCCGAGCACCGGAGCTCCGTCGGCGGCGGTCGGAAGGCTCCCGAGAAAAAGGAATTCGCTGCACTGCTTCGGCCGAAAAGAACAGGGGAAAGGAAATGGGGGGGCTCGTTTCTTGCTTCGGGAGGAAAAACCTTATAGAATATATAATAATAATAATAATAATATTATTATTATTATAAATTATATAATGGTTTAAAACCATAGGAAGAAAAGGAAGGCTCAGAGATCTCTGAGCTGAGCTCGGAGATCTCTGAGCTCGGAGATCTCTGAGCTCGGAGTTCTCGGAGCTCCGCTCGGAGATCTCTGAGCTCGGAGATCTCTGAGCTCCGCTCGGAGATCTCCGAGCTCGGAGATCTCTGAGCGCAGAGATCTCTGAGCTCCGCTCGGAGATCTCTGAGCGCAGAAATCTCTGAGCTCCGCTCGGAGATCTCTGAGCGCAGAAATCTCTGAGCTCCGCTCGGAGATCTCTGAGCGCAGAAAATCTAAAAAGGTTAAATTTATATAAAATTTCTATACTATTACGAAGACCCAAACGCGCGCCAAAACGGACGAAATTCGCGTCCCAGGCGAATGTCGACGCTACGAACCCAACGACGAAGTCGGAATCAAAATCCGACGCACCGAACTCGAGTTATGGCCTAACGAAGTAACGGTAATTTTTAATCATCCGAATTTCAAACGTGGGCCGAGACTCCAAAAAAACAAAGCTCGGATTGCGACGAAACTCGACGAGCAAGTCAGAAATTATATAACTCAGCTTCCCGATGTAAAAGAAATTTCGGTTCCGACGCATATCCCAAAATCTAGCCGGTCAAACCTAACGGACGCCAAAAAAAAAACACAAACGGCGTCGCACCGTCAACTCACGGACACGTAACGCCCTTCCGCTATTATGACGTCAGCAGACAAAAGAATAATACTAGGAAAAACCGGGGGCGTTACACCCCCTCCCCAAAACCTTTGTTCTGGTCAGGCCGGAGGGGATCTTACTTGCCCAAGACCTCTACCCAGTGCTCCTTAAGAGTGTCAACCTACACTATTAAGCACTAGTTGGCTGCCTTGCTCGGCTTGAATCACAACATTCACAGCACGTACATCAGAGATTTGCAAAAGCATTAACAGGAAAACACTATCAAATATATATAACATCATATATATTTACATGAGTACTAGGGTCATAGCCAAAGTTCTTATATAATCCTGCAGGTTGTACAAGTTCAACAATTAATAACTCCTCTCTCTCAACTCTGCTCGCTAGTACTCACGTCTCGAAACTCAGGAGACGACAGTGGTGCTTCTACTCGGGTAGTCCTATTAGCTAGCGTATCGTCCTACAACACCTGGTCACTACGGTGCTCCCTCTCCTGTGAATGGTTATTAAGATAACCGTTAGTCACAGAGCTAAGCGAAATCAAATCTCCTCCCCGGATCCATATCCTGGGGACGAGCACACACTCACCCAATAATAGCTGAAGCAAGAGAGAGTTAATACAACATTTCATATTTTTAAGCTAGGAGCAATGATAAAGGAAGGACAGTATAATATAACTGAAATAACAACAACAATAACATCGGTTATAATAAGGGCTCCATTAGCACATCAACACATCAGGTATTCACAACCTGTATCATATCGCAGGCATTCACAGGCGCGTACACATTGCAAACATTCACAACTACATACACATCGCAGGCATTCACAACCGCGTACACATTGCATGCATTCACAACAACGCATAACATCCTATGTCGACATAGTATGGACCGCTTCTATTCAAGCAGGGTAGCGAGCCCCGCGGGCCTCACCGATGTGGCCGTCGGTGACAGTAGCCTGTCCTGCCACTTCTAGGGGTTGTCATATCGCACAGCCCAGACCCTTACGTATAACCCCGTTACTCTTGGATGCGAGCGACATCCGACGATTCCACATTTTGGCAGACTAGCGGAGGAAACCCAACGGGGAAAAACATAACGGCCGGTCACCCGTGGTACCCATCTCCCTGTCGCTTTGAGTCGTCGACCTTCCCGCATCGATACGAACGGTCTGCGGAAGCTAGGGACTGACCAGCCACAATTCACCACAATCAATTTACAAGCAATCAAACAGTCAATTTTGTTAGCACGCACCGGGTCTGTGGCGGTCTGCCCTACTATGCTTCAATCTTCGGGCAGTAACACTCAGCTCAACTTTTGACAAGGAGCATGAGTGCACTTTATTTGGGGCTAAACCTGAAGGAACAGCTCAAATACGGTTATCCCGAACTAAGCCTCGACCTTAATAGATGGTTGCTCGTCAGAGCAAGACTCATGCTGATAATATTAAATTGCAGTAATGAAAATGTGGTAATTAAAGTTGCTGATAATATAAGTTGTATAATTAGAGTACTGGAATGAAATGTGACTAGTACGAAACTAGAGTAGTATTGAAATGAAAGTACTTAATTGAACTTGACCAGTACGGGACTGAAGTAGAACTGAATGAAAGTACTGAATTGAACTTGACTAGTACAGGAATGAAGTAGAACTGAATTGAAAGTACTGAATTGAATTTGACTAGTACAGGACTAGAGTAGAACTGAATTGAAAGTACCGAATTGAACTTGACCAGTACGAGACTGTAGTAGAACTGAATTGAAAGTACTGAATTGAACTTGACCAGTACATGACTGGAGTAGAACTGAATTGAAAGTACTGAACTGAAATAAATAAAGGAACTGAACTAATGCAAGACTGGAATAATCATAAAGAAAATGGTTAGTAGTCCAATCACTCCATTCAGGAGTCTTCAGTTCCATCTCCGTTCTTAGGAGACTTAGTTCAGTTTCATCTCCGTTCTCAGGAGGCTTAGTTCAGTTTCATCTCTGTTCTTAGGATGCTTAGTTCAGTTCCATTTCCGTATCCAGGAGGATTTATTCAGTTCCATCTCCATTATCAGGAGGATTAGTTCAGTTTCATCTCTGTTCTCAGGAGGATTAGTTCAGTTCCATCTCCATTCTCAGGAGGTTTCTTTGGGTTTCACCCATTATTAAGATTCAATAATAATTCTGGTACGTCTTTTTTAATCACAGCTTAATCAGATCAGGAGAAACTTATTATGAGTTATATTTATATTATTCATCCGAGAATAAATATCAATTTGATTGCTTGCGTCAGTTCGAATCCGAGAATCTCGTTAGAGGGCACATTTTTCCTCAAATTTCAACCTCGAGAATCATTTTTAACACATGAGGGAAATTCTTCACCCGGAACGAGGTTGTGGATTATTTTTCTCGAAGCTCGTACTTTCATCTTCCGAGTCTACCCAAAATGTCCGAGAGTTATTTGAAAATGAGGCGCTTAGTGGTATGCAAAAACCTCGAAATACTCGGAGCTAAAAAATCTTGTCTCGATAACTCTCGTCGATTAATCAATTGAACTTAATATTTAATATATAAGGTGGTCGCAAGCTTCGATTTTCATTTTCGAAGAACTTGAGTGCATAAATTTCCGAACGCGACCCAATGCTCCAAGAAATTAGAAAATCTTCAATTTTTATCTCAAAGTTTCTAAATTTAAATACAACCTTTTAGAGGGCCTAAAAAGAGCCTAGTAATTTTTCCAAAATTTTCCGAGTAATTTTGGGCCCTCAAATTGGTCAAATAATTCTTATTTATTCTTTAAAAAATAACAAATTAATTTCAAAAATTCCCAAAATTTTTGTGTAGATTTCTCTCATCAAGGGGAACAGCTTTTATGTTCAAAACATTTTCCCTACAAGCGTAGATTACCCCTCAGAAAATATAACACTCATTTTAGTTATAATATTATATTAATCAAAAATATTATAAAAATTATAACTTTTATAATATTTGTCATCATCTCCCCCCTCCTGCCTGTATAGGAAACAACCCGTACGGGTATTCTCCGCCGCCGGCTGACCATGGCTCCGCCCCCTGCCGACTCCCCGGAGGTGGGCACTCCCACCGGCAGCCTGCCGTCCGCCGCCGAGGCTATATTTTTTTTATATAATCGCAGGGAAGAGGTTGACGGCAGCGGTGCTCCAGCCGCCCGAGCTCGCATTCAAAGCATCCAGAAGATAGGGAGGAAGGAGAGGAGAATGTTTCCACCTTGTTTCAAGGCCTTCGGGGCTTCCGGCGAGATCCGCCATTAATGGTGGTGGAGGTGGCGGTGGAGCTCGGCTGAGTTTTCTCCGGCGAAGCAGAGCTCCAGCCGGTGCGGTGGTGGCTCATTCAATCTTAGGGAGAGGAGTGCATTCCTCTAAGGGGTCATGAACTTATATAGGCAAGGGAGGAGGAGCCGTTTGGCTTGGGGGAGGTGTGGGATTAATCCCACTTGACGGATAAGAGCTTTTCTCCTCTCCAACTGACTGGGACACTTGGCACCCATCCAGGGGCCATAGTACAGGCCACATGGATCCATCCAAGGGGAGTTCTTGGTGGGTTGGGCCTTGGTGGGCTTTTGGGCTTAGGAAAGAGGGGAGGGGAAAGGGGTGTTGGGCCTAACTTGACCCATGACCCACGTAACCTCTTGTGTGGACTGATTTTGGTGGCCCAAGGGTATAGGGGGTGGGGCCTTAACCATCCATGAAGAGGAGGTGTACACCTCCCTAAGAAAATTTCTAAAATTTCTTTTTTTTTGGGGGGGGGGGGGGGTTGACCAAAGTCAATCCTAAGGTGGCTCCCCCATGCTGGACAAAATCAAATTAGGTCCAAGGCATCAGGAGTTGGGTCAAAGTTGGGGTGTCGAGTCAGAATTTGGATGCGCACGCTTTTCGGTGCACGACTGAGCTTAATTTGACCATGGTTTGACCAGCCACCATTGAAACTGATCGAGACCAGTTTCGTTGACTTTGTATTGGCCATACGAATCTAATGCCACTGATCGAGGTCGAATCAGAGTTTGTTTGCTAAGTATTCAAAATCTGCGCGTCGGGGCGCGCAAAAATGGTCAAAACGCTCATAATCATTGTTAGGCTTCGAATCGCGACTCAACGAGTTCCGATGCGTTCGTATCAACTATACGAAGTCATAGGAACTGATAGAACTCCAATCAGAGTTCTCTATGTCAATAAAAATCTCATTTTCGCGACGTTCTACGAGAAACAGCCATATCCACCATATGAACTCAAAATTCTACGGAACGAGTTTCAACGCGCTCGTATTGACTATACTAGGCCACAAGAACTGACAGAATTCAAAACAGAGTTCTCTAGCCCGATACCCTGCCTAGGGTTGCCTCCTACCGGTTCACGGGTAGAGGTTCGACTCACTTTTATTGGGCCCACTGGGGTTCTAGTGGCCCAATAAAAGTCGGTATGTTACACGGTGTCCGTCTCTACTACAGAAGCAGAGTACAAGACTTTGGCCTTGGCAGCTTTGGAAGTCATCTGACTTAGGAGGCTAGTAGAGGATGCCCATAAAAAGTGCAGGGTCCTACTCTACTACGCGGTGACAACAAAAGTGCCCTTAAACTGGTTAACAATCCACTTTGTCACGCGAGGACCAAGCATATTGAGATCGTGCATCACTTCATTCAGGAGAAGGTGCTAGAGGGGTCTTTTATGGTCGAGCATGTGCAGAGCAAGGACAACATCACGAACATCTTCATAAATCTACTGTCGAAAGGGCCATTTGGACGGTTACGGGGACTGCTAGGGCTGTTTTCCACTTCTCACTTCAAGGGGGAGTGTTTAATTTTTTGAAGTGAAAGTGGCGGTCTGGGCGGACTGTATGCGCGGACTGGGCGGACAAAAGTGGCGGCCTGGGTGGTCTGACCGCGTGGACTGGGCGGACATGATTGGAAACTAGCCAGGTCGGCCAGTGGTTCTACAATCGACTTGTTCCCAGGATGTTACCTGGCGGATAAGATTGGTATCCGCCAGAGCTGTGGCCTCATCTAGAGTTCTCCATGTCTGGCATGTTGCAGACTCTTTTGGAGCTCGCGAGTTTGACAGGCTTTTTCCTTAGACTTGCTTTGGCGTGGTTTGGTGGAAACCGCGGAGTTCGCCGGTTAGTGCAGACTGGTATTGAGTCTGTCAAGTTGTGCGAACTAGTAGTTGAGTTTGCCAGTTGGGAGTCCGCGCTATGGACTCTTGGTGGTGTGGGCTTGGTCGGATTTGAACCAAGTCTAGTTGTGCTCAGTCCTCGAGTTTGCGCGGTTAGCGCGAACTGCTTTTCTATCCGCCGAGCTCGGCAGCTTGTTAGCTTGCTATCGTTGCAGGCTCGAAGTGTGTAGACTGGAGCTGTGTCCGCAGAATGTTGCGACTGGTGGTGGTATCCGAAGTGTCCACAAGTGTGACAGACTGGTCTAGGCCTTGGCCTTTATGGTGCTAAAAGGCGGACTGGCTTCATGTCTGCGCTGTGCAGATACACTTTGTGCTCGCTTGGAGATGGGCGGTGTCCCTATCGGCTAAGACACCATCAGGTTTGAGAAGTTGACCAGTTTTTTGCTGGCCCCTATCAAATCAACAGTGCATCCGAATGAACAGTAAGTGAGCTCGGGTGATTGTTACAGACAGGTCTTTGTATCCACGTGGTTTGAGAAGTTGATCGGGTTTTTGTTGTGCAGATTGTGCGGACAGAGCTGACAAGCCAGATACTTGATTTGACCAAGGTCAGAGATTAGTGCGGACTCTGCGGTTACAATTGGCGGTTAGCAGCATGCTGCGGCTTGCGACCAAGCGGTCTTCTCTTTGGCAATCTTTCTCAGTTCAATAAAGTTGTCCGCTTCTGGAGGTCTGTTCAGTTTGGCAGCAGCTGTTCGTGGATAATCTGGCGGCTAGGTGACCTCGCGGTTAGGTGACTAGCAGATTGCAGACAAAGTTCTTCAGCATTGGAATAATGGGGTGTCCGCACGGTTAGGTTGTGGTCTGGATACCTGACGAATTCAGCGGACTCCATAGTGCAGCTCGGCAGAGTCGGCGGTTACTCCTTCAGTCCAGCGTGACTAGTTTTTTATTTATTATTTTTGCTTCCATCGGGTACATTGGTATATCATGTCTCGCCATGTATGCCTCGCACTATGAAGATTTTTTGATAGTATAAGATTTATTTGCTCTCCTAGTTGTATCTAGTTTACTTGACTTGGATTATTTGAGTATTCTTGCGACCTGGTTTTTCGTTTTTCGCGTTTCACAAATTTTTACAAGTGGGCAGCACAAAAACTTTCCAGAAGGTCACTCATCTCGCTACTACTCTCGTCCAACCACACTTAACTATAGAGTTTCTCCATTTTTCATCACCAATTGAGCATGCTTGTGCGAGATCAATTTATGATGAGAAGCGGAGAAACTCTACAATTGTAACACCCTAAAATTATAACAGCCCGTGTAATTTTAATTTCATGGCCCGATCGCAAACAAAATTAATTGAGTTTGCGACTTGTGGAGGTAACAATCATTTATTTAATTTTTTTTAGACATGGCAAGGAAATGATAATGTGTCGGCGCGAAATTTGTTAACAAACTGTAGTGGTGTAATGACCACAATGATTTAAGGTTTCCCGTGAGATTGTGTCGCCAAAAAAAAACTGGACTTCTATAACCGACTTTGCCGTTTCATTTAGTCCCGTTAGGTTAGAAGTAAAACCACACATTTCGTAAACCGCACACACTTCCCCTCCGGTTTAAAGCTGTGTTACTTTTCTTTTCCCCGTAAACCGCATACGGCGCATTCCGCAGCCAGGAGATCGCCAACTCCCGTAACCGCTAATACCTACGGCTGTCGGAATCTGGATCGACCCCTCCTACCTCGTCGGAAACCAGCGCGGGCTTCCCCTCCTCTTCAGCTGCCCTAGCCGGCTTTTACTTTTCCTTCCAAGCACTTCTAGTGGAAGTTCATTAACCATAGCCGACGGGAAAAGTTTTGGAAGCTACATTTTTGAATCTTGTGAGTGTTTTTCTTCTTTCTTTCCATTTCTTTTGTGAAAATAATCATGTTTTAAGCTCAACATTGCTTACTCTTTGTTCATCTTGCCGTAAATTAGGAATCAAAGAACTCGGACTTCTCCAATTAGAAATCAACCACCTATTTTGGGGTTTTAACCGCTGTTTAATTGAGGTAACACTATTGTTTGTGTTCCTTTCCTTCATAATTGGTTTTCATTTTGAGTTTTCCATTGAAACTCTAAACATGGAAAACGTCTAATTTTGGGTTTTTGATTGGAATTCAGATTTTGGGAAGAAACGTGAAGTTAAGGATTTGCGAAGTTTCACTTTTAACTTCGAGTCGACGTGAGATCTTTGTCTCTGAAATTCTTTTCTAATAACTTGGTTCCTGCAATAGGATTATTCCAGTTGGAAACGTTCTAATTTTAGAAAAAATTATGGGTTTTAAATTAAGGTTTCCACAGCTTTTGTGAAGGTGTATTCTCGTCCTTATTGGAGAAGTTTGAAGTGGTCAGATTTAATCGAAGGGGAAATCATGTCGCACCGCCTCTTGTATGAGCATTAAAGCACTGCTATAAAAAACTCGACTCCCTTTAGTCTAATAGTTCAGATTATTTTTAATTCCTGTATTAGCTATGTTGGTATACACACTTGAAAATTACAAGTTCCTATAACCAGAATCAAGTAAAAGGGGTAAGTACGTTTAGGCTAAATTAGCAGATTCAGATTCATGAAAATTCTAAACCCAGTGTATTTAACCAGAACGCTACCCCGTGTTTTTTACAATGAACTCAAGTCTAGATTAATTCAAAAAAAATAGCGTGAGAGATTCACCCTCCTATTCTGGTGGAGGTACACCATCGTGTACTTAGGGCCTGTAGGCCACCACACAAATTGCCAGTTTAGGGTTGATGATCCCTATTACAGATAAGAAACTCTCAAATAGGAGTTTGTGTTCTACTTGATAGATACTCAGTTCAGGGCACCATCAGGTTTGCCACTTAGACTGTAGATTTTAGTGTGTGCACAGTCGTCGCTAGTGAAATGAGTTAATAAGCTAATAATGAAAGTTGTTGAAACTTACATCAAACCCATTTCTAAAACTTTAGAAATCAACAACTCAAACAGTTGAGAAAAAGGTGTGTTAGAACATACAATTGGTCAATTTTATGTCAAATCATGAACTCTATTGCCAAATATAATGTTAGTCAGGTTATGCATATTTGTTTTAAATTCAAGTAAAATTCATTTATAATTTTATCTAAGTGTTGCTGGAAAGTAGTTTTTCTTATTCTCTAGTGGGTCTAATATATTTGAAACTTATTTTTACAGGAGGCTCAGGTCCGTGGATCCGCTTAAGATAGGCGGCGCTGTCATCTCAGTTGTTAGTTTTGTTCAGTTGTACCACTGTTGATGTACTTTTTTTTATTTGCAGGCATTATGTATATATTGCATTTTACTCATGTTTTGATGTATCAGTTTATTTCAGACTGACAATTTATCAGTTTCTTAGTGTTATATTCTGTTCTAATTGGCTCTGTGAATTCAGCATTTTGAGGTACACTTTTATCCATAAATTTTTCTTATTTTTTTTGATGTAAGTCTTCTTTTAGTATTTTTATTATTTTCTGCTTTATACTCGTTTTATACTGTTACTTATTTTACTTCTTATCTCGGGCCTGACCAGACTGTTAATTTCCTATTAAACTAGATTTGGGTGTTACAATTGGTATTAGAGCTAGATTTTGGACTCTTGCACCCCAAAAATTCATAGAGTCATAGGGTTGTGTCAGAATCAAACTCTCGTCAGTAGAGTCATTGAATTTGTCTAACTCTTAATTTTTTGAGTGTATGAAAATACTTTCAGTAGCGGATTTTTCAGATATATTATTTGTAATAATAATCTTTTTTATGACCTTTTGGCACCTCGAGTTAGTGAAGCGGGGGAACCCTCACATCAAAACACTACTTCTAATATCGCCATGAGTAATGTTATGCGCCACCTGCGCCATCCACATCAGCAGCATCAGAATCAACTGATTTGACAACTCAGATTATCAAGCCAGTAGTTTTAGCTTTGTTAGAATTTCAAAAAGGACAGCGTATAAGGACCCCAGCTCCAGCCCCAACACCTGTTCCTGCACCTGTAGTTGTAGAGGTCGGCATGAATCGCTACTTAAGGGATTTTAGAGATCTCCACCCTTCCAACTACAGTGGAGATGAAATCCCGATGGATACAGATGATTGGATTACAAACACCAAACATTTGCTAAATGTTATGGAGTGTTCAGAGAATAAAAAGGTTCCACTGATAACTTTCCACCATCGGGATGAGGTGAAAATTTGGTGAACTAAGTATATAGTAGATGATTTTGTCGAAAAGACATCAAGTTAAATTCCCTATTTTATTAGAAATTATTATCGTTAGGGTGCCGTAATGTGACCTTTACCTTATCAGGTCGTACATCAGATATGTTTACTTGGGGCAATTTTTCTAGGGCTCTTGCAAACTAATTCGTGCCCCCTTCCGCTCGTTGAGTTCTCCAAGAGAAGTATCTTAGGCACTTCCAAGGAGATAAGACTATTACCGAGTACGAATGAGAACTTACTCATTTGTCTCATTATGCGATCTCGATGCAGGGAGATGAAGTGCAACTGTTTTGTTGATGATTTGCGAGACTCTTTGAGACAGCCGTTGATGATCATGGTCAATGCAGATTGCAGAATGGTGCATATAGCAAGAAGATTGGAGGCTGACCAACAACAAGTACAAAGGTACGATAGTTTCCTCCCCAAGCGGCCCCATGGTGTGCCACCATTTTAGCAGGACAAGAATCAATCGAGGGACCATTGGAGTAAAAAGTGGAAGACAGATTTTAAGCAAGGCAAGTAGTCTTGAGGCAAACCCAAAGACTATCCCTTTGCCCTAAATGCAATCGTCATCATTATGGAGAATGTTTAGCTGCATTAGGTGTCTGTTACAAATATTCAAGAGCAGGACATATTGCTCGAAATTGCACAGAGTCTGCGAGTAATCAAGTAATTTGACCATATACTTGGTGATATTTCTTTTAACCAGGACCTTTTCTTATAAGTTTAACATTTTGTACTGAATCATGACTTTCATTTGAAATTCGAGCATGACAGTTCGATTGAGATCAATAAAGGGAAGGTAGTGGTGATCGTTGACCCAAAGCCAACTCCAGGAGTGGTGGTTCAGTCTTCTTATGGTCTTTGACCAAGGAGCAAATGTGGTGCAGGTTTGAAACTTTAGTATTTAAAATGTTTATTTCTCCTCCTCCCAGCAACACTTAATTAAAATAGCATAAGTTTGGATATATGCATCCTCTTAGTTCATGGCATACTATATATCTAAGGTCCTCTTTGATACGAGTGCGTCACACTCATTCATAGCAGAATCTTTTGCACGTAAGCTTAGCCTAAAAGTCATCACTGACCCGAATCCGTTAGATGTCATGATGCACAACGGTTAAGTAATGCAGACCAGTTGTAAGTGTAGGACACCAATATTATTTAGAGAAGCAGAAATCATGGTGGAGGCATCCCATTCTACATATTGCAGAGTTTGATCTGATATTAGACATGGATTGGCTGACTGACATGAATGTCAAGATAGATTGCATAAGTAAGAAGATTTAGTTAGAAGGACCTGATTAGTCTCTCATTATCTTTCGAGGCTTGAAAGGAGTCTCCGAGTTGATCATTTCATCTATAAAAGCTATGAGGCATGTTAGTAAAAGCGTCCTGCATTTTTGGTCCTATTGCAAGTAGAAGCAAAATCTATTTTGCAGTAGGTACTAGTAGTCTGTGAGTTTCCTAATGTATTTCCTGAGGAGCTACCTGGTGCCCCTCCCTCTAGAGAGATTGATTTTTCAAATTATTCTTATTCGTGGACCTGCACCAGTGTTCAAGGCTCCTTATTGCATGGCTCCCAGAGAGTTGGCTGAGTTAAAGATCCAGTTGCAAGAGTTGCTTGATCTGGGTATCATCAGACCTAGTACGTCACTATGAAGAGCTCCAGTCGTCTTTGTGAAGAAGAAGGATGACAGTTTGAGGTTGTGTATTGACTACCATGAGTTGAATAAAATTATTATTAAAAATAAGTATCATATTCCCAGGATAAATGATTTATTTGATCAACACGAGGGGTTTTGCACGTATTCCAAGTTAGATCTGAGGTCTGGATACCATCAGTTAAGGATTCGAGATAAGGATATCCAGAAGACAGCATTCAGTACAAGATATAGACACTTCAAGTTTGTGGTCATGGCATTTGAATTGACCAATGCCCCATCTGTATTTATGGATCAGATGAACATGGTGTTCAGAGTGTTGTTGGACCAGTTCGTGATTGTTTTTATTGATGATATTTTAGTGTATTCCAGGAGCAGGGAGGAGCATGTCGCGCACCTCAAGACAATCTTGGGTGCTCTTAGGCAGAATGAGTTATAGGCTAAATTTTCTAAGTGTGAGTTTTGGTTCTCAGTGGTGGCATTCCTGGGTCACGTAGCTAGTAGAGACGGACTTGTCGTTGACCCAAAAAAAATTGAGGCGATCAAAGATTGGCCAAGGCCAAAGACAGTTGGATAGGTCCGTAGTTTTCTAAGTTTGGCGGGCTACTACAAGAGATTTATTAAGGATTTTTCGAAGATATCACTCTCGTTGACTTCGTTTACCTGAATTGGAAGAATATTTAGTTTGACCTTAGAGTGCGAGTCTACTTTTGAGGAGTTGAAGGCTAGGTTTCCAGAAGCACAGGTACTATGTCTACCTTCGGGCATGGATGGATTTCAGATTTACAGTGATGCTTCAGCCCAGGGTCTGGGATGTGTTCTTATGCAGCATGGGAAGGTTATAGTTTTTGCATCCAGGCAACTAAAGAATCATCAGAGAAAGTATCTTGTGCATGATTTGGAGTTAGAAGCTATCATCCACACATTGAAGATTTGGAGACACTACCTCTACGGTGTATGGTGTGAGGTATTTATAGATCACAAGTGCCTCAAGTATATCTTTGATCAACAAGAGCTTAACATGAGGTAGTGTAGGTGGTTCGAGTTTTTTAGCAGACTATGATGTGAATATTCAGTACCATCCAGGAAAAGCTAATGCAGTAGTGGATGCTCTTAGTAGAAGGGGTTCTAGTTATTCACTCATCACCAAACATGAAGAGTTGGTGCGAGCCTTGGAAAGGCTAGAGATCAGTGTGGTGTCACACACTAGTTTTGGCCTTGTCAGTTTGAGTTGGATTAAGATTAAGTGCGACATCAAAGAGAGGATCTGTGATGCCTTTTCCTTAGATCCAAAAATGGCAAAGATTTTTGATTTGACTCAAGCAGGTCAGAGAGATGACTTCATGCTCTGTGATGGGTTGTTGTTGTTTAAGGTCAGAGTGTACATTCCTGATGTCGGTCATCTTCATCAAGATATTTTAGTTAAGGCTCATAACTCTAAGTATTCCATACATCTGGGCATCACAAAGATGTATGCAGACCTCAAAAGTCAGTTTGGTGACTAGGACTTAAGGGAGATGTCTCAGACTTTGTAGGGAAGTACAAGACTTGTAAGTTGGTTAAGGTGGAGTGTCAGAGACCTAGAGGCAAGTTGTAGCCTCTTCCAATTTCAGAGTGAAATTTCGAAGACATCTATATAGATTTTGTGCATGGTCTCTCTAGATCCCAGAGTGGGAATGACTCGATTTGGGTGATCGTGGATCAACTGTCCAAGGTTGTACATTTTGTTACAAAAAGAGGACCGATCAGGGTCCAAGGTTGGCTCAGTATTATGTGGATGAGATAGTCCGTCTTCATGGTGTGCTGAAGTCTATAGTGTCAGATAGAGATGACAAATTTATCGCCAAGTATTGGAAGTACGTTCAGGAGCATCTGAGTACTCAGTGAAGTTTAGCACAACTTTCTATCCACAGACTGATGGACAGACATGACATACAAATAGAATCATGGAAGATATGTTTTGTATGCGTATCTTGGACTTTGGCGGCAAGTGGGAGAAATATGTCACTTTGGTCGAATTCTCCTATAATAATAGTTTTCAGGCAAGTATCAGCATAACACCATTCGAGGCTTTGTATGGCAGACGTTGTCGGACACCTTTATGTTGGGCAAAAAGTGAAGAGAGAGCTTCTAACAAGTAAACATGGATATATAAGAATACGAACAGAGTCAGACTCATTCATGAGCGCATGAGGATTGCTCAAGACAGGCAGGACAAATATTATGATCAACGACATACGGTGCAGTAGAATTCAATGTTAGAGACTACGTTTATCTGAAGGTTAGACCAGCAATGGGGGTCTCTAGGATAAAGCGGATGAAGAAGTTGAGTCACAGATTTGTTGCTTCATTCAAGATGCTAGAGCGCATAGGTGAGGTTGCAAATAGGTTGACCTTAACCGATGATATAAGTGGATTACATGATGTATTATACGTCTCCTATTTGTGGAGAGCATTCAGAGATCATAACCAGGTGATCAGTACTAAGGATGAGCAGATTGAATCAAATCTAAGTATCAGTATTTTACTAGTCAAGATTGTGGATTTGAGGATTTAGAAGCTCAGGAGAGAGATTTGTATGGTTAAGGTCCTTTGGATGAATTATGGTCGAGCAAAGTATACTTGGAAAAGAGAGGACGAACTCCGTGGCCATGAGGACTACGTGTTCCTCTTTGAGTCAGGTATGTTTGTAATTTTCGAGGACAATTTTTTCTAAGGACGGGAGATTAGTAACACCCTAAAATTATAACGTCCCGTGTAATTTTAAATTCAGGGTCCGATTGCGAACAAAATTAATCAAGTCGGCGACTTGTGGAACAATCTTTTATTTAATAATTTTTTAGGCATGACAAGGAAATAATAATGTGTCGGCGCGAAATTTGTTAACAATCTGTAGTAGTGTAGTGGTCGTAATGATCTAGGTTTCACATGAGATTGTGTCGTAAAAGAAATGTGGACTTCTATAACTAGCCTTGCCATTTCAATTAGACCCACTAGGTTAGAAGTAAAATCACACATTTTGCAAACCACACTCACTTCCGCTCCAATTTAAAGCCACGTCCCTTTTATTTTTCCCGTAAACCGCATGCGGCGCATTCCGCACTCAGGAGACCGCCGACTCCCGTAACCGCCGATACTTTTTGTTGTCGAAGTCTGGATTGACCCCTCATCCCTCGCCGAAACCAGCGTCAGCTTCCCCTTCCTCTTCAGCAGCCCTAGCAGGTCTTTCCTTTTCCTTTCAAGCATTTCTAGAGGAAGTTCCTTAACCATAGCCGACGGAAAAAGTTTCAGAAGTAATGTTTTTGAATCCAGCGAGTGTTTTTCCTCTTTCTTTCCATTTCTTTTGTGCAAATAGTCTTGTTTGAAGCCCAACATTGTTTACTATTCGTTCCTCTCACCGTAAATTAGGAATTGAAGAACTCGAACTTCTCCAATCAAAAATCAACCACATATTTTGGGGTTTTTGCCGCTGTTTAATTGAGGTAACACTCTTGTTTGCGTTCTTTTCCTTCATAATTGGTTATCATTTTGAGTTTTCCACCGAAACTCTAAGAAGGAAAAATGCCTAATTTTGGGTTTTCAATTGGAATTGTAATTATGGGAAGATACGTGGAGTTAAGGATTTGTGAAGTTTCACTTTTAACTTCGAGTTGAGGTGAGACCTTTTTCTCTGAAATTCTTTTCTAGTAATTTTGTTCCCACAAGAAGATTATGCCAGTTGGAAATCGTTCTAATTTTAGAAAAAAAATTTTGGTTTTAAATTAAGATTTTCATGGCGTTTGGGAAGGTATATTCTCGTCCCTATTGGAGGAGTTTGAAGTGGTCAGATTTAATCAAAGGGGAAATCATGTCACCCCGCCGCGTGTATGAGCGTCGAAACACTGTTGTAAGAAACTCGACTCCCTTTGTCTAACAATACAGATTATCTTTAATTCATGTATTAACTATGTTGGTATACACACATGGAAATTACAAGTTCCTATAGTCAGAACCAAGTAAAAAGGGGTAGGTATGTTTAGGCTAAGGCTTCATTTGGCACGGTGGATGAAAAAGGAGCAGGTGAAGCCGTGGCCGCAAATCAAACTGGAGGAGAGGGCCGGTGGATCAAAATGGTGCGTTTCTCAGAGGCGGGCGGGAGCAGACGGGACAAATGCGCGACAAGACATTTGTTTACCCTCTGTGTGTTTGCGTCTGTACCGGCCACCGACGTGAAAATGCCAAGCCAAACGAAGCCTAAATTAGCATATTCAGATTCTTGAAAATTCTAAACCTAGTGTATTTAACCAGAACGCTACCTCTTGTTTTTTACACCAAACTCTAGTCTAGGTTAATTCAGAAAATGGTGTGAGAGGTTCACCCTCCTATTTTGGTGAAGGCACACCACCGTGGACTCAAAGCATGTAGGCCACCGCACGAATTGTCGGTTTAGGATCAATGACCCCTATTACAGATAAGGAACTCCTTAGATAGGAGTCTGTGTTCCACTTGAGGAACACTCAATTAAGGGCACCATCAAGTTTGCCACTCAGACTATAGATTTTAGTTTGTGTACGGTCGTCGTTAGTGAAATGAGTTAATAAGCTAATAATGAAAGTTACTGAAACTTACATCAGAGCCATTTCTAAAACTTCAAAAATCAACCACTTATACAGTTGAGAAAAAGGCATGACAGTACACACAGTAAGTCGATTCTATGTCAAATCATGAACTTCAGTGCCAAATACAATGTTAGTCAGATTATGCATATTTATTTTAAATTCAAGTAAAGTTTATTTATAATTTTCTTTAAGTGTTGCTCAAGGGAGTAATTTTTCTCACTCTCCAGTGGACATGTCCCATTTGAAACTTATTTTTATAGGGTGCTTAGGTTAGGGGATCCACTTAGGATAGGCGGCGCAGTCATCTCAGTTGTCAGTTTTGTTCAGTTGTATTATTGTTGTTATACTTGTTTTTATTTACAGACATATATATATATGTCACACTTCACTCATGTTTTGATGTATCGGTTTATTTCAGACTGATAGTTTATTAGTTTCTTAGTATTATATTCTGTTCTAGTTGGTTCTGTGAATTCAACGTTGTGAGATACACTTTTATCCATAGAATTTTCTTACCCTTCTCTCGTTGTAAGTCTCCTTTTAGTTATTTTATTATTACCTATTTTATAATAGTTTTTATACCGTTACTTAGTTTATTTTTTATCGCGGGCCCGACTAGACTGTTGATTTATGGTTAAACTAGGTTAGGGTGTTATAATAGTTAAGAGTGCTTGTGTGAGAGTAGTAACAAGATGAGTGATCTCTTGAGAAGTTCATGTGTTGCCTACTTAATTATAGAATTTCCCTCATTAAATGGAGATTGCAACCTCCAACAAACCGTTGTGTCGTGTGGTGGGCCCGGAGACAGTTTAGGGTGCTTGGGTTGCAGCCCGGTAACGTGCTTACATGGCTCCTAAGGGGGAGGTCTGGGGTGTTATAATAAAAAGTGCAGCTTAATTAGTGATGAACAGTGGATAAACTCTATAGTTAAGCATGTTTGGGCGAGAGTAGTAGCCAGATGGGTGACCTTCTGGGAAGTCCCTTCTGTCGAATGATCATCTTGAGAACTTTGAAGTTTTTAACAGCCTGGATCCCTAATCACTTGGAAAACATAGACAAAGACATATCACACTTCTATAAAAATTTAGGCAATTCCTAGATCACTTAGATAATCTGATATACCAAACTAAGAGGTTTTCCCAACAAAAATTATGTTGGACGATCCTTGAAACTCAATTTTTAGAGTGTGACATCCATTCTTGGTAGTTAAAGATACTATGATTCTTGGAAAAATGCTCTTTCCAACACCTTTTGAACATAAAGATAATCTTTTACATCTCTCTTTTGATCTTCTGCATATGTCTCAACATGAGCAGCTTCAATCTTTATATGAGATTGGATATAATTGGTTGAATATTACCAAGTTAAATTATATTATGTAAACCTTGGAAAAGAAATAGTGTTTCCATTTGGGCATGCCAGAAATCAAAGGCACCATCATATTACATTCATGAAGGAAAAAAGGAGGGTGGTGAGGAGGAGGCTAGACTTCCAAACAAAAAAAAAGCTCTTCTTTCCACAACCCCAAATAGTGCACATACCAACATCTACATAATATGTGATTTCGGAAGTTTACGATGTCATCGTTTTTGGAATCAACTTTTTGGCGGTATTTTTTTTTGGAAACTTTCCAATCATTTTTGGGGACCGCTCAATTCGTGGATCCTTCTTTTGGAATTCTCCAAATTCTGGGAATTATGAAGGAGTATTGGTGACAAAATATATTTTCTTCCAAACAATGGAAGAAATTTTTTTGAAGAAGATTTTTTCTCCTTCCTTGATTGGATCCAACCGACCCCACCTTTCTTCTACCTGATTTAGGTTTTTTCAAGCCTATATAAAGAGGGGACCGATTTTACCCAAGTATGGAGTGAAGATTTTGGCTAGCAGGAGAATGCAGAGAAGGTCGGCCGACCTTGGCCAAACCCGGGGGTTCTTCCCCGTTGCAATCTCATGTGCATTTATTTGGTCGACGATCGCCATCCTTATCGTCGGTGTATAACCCGTAATTTGTCGAGATCAGAAGTACCCCATCAGACGACTCTTCGCAGACCATTAGGCGAGCAAAGACAAGCTTGAGCGAGCAGAGACGAGCTTGGGCGAGTTTGGGCGAGTTTGGGCGAGTTTGGGCGAGTATGAGCGAGTATCTCGCGAGTTTGGGTGAGTAGCCCTTGGAACTCGCTGGTAGAAGCTGGATACTCGCCTATACCCCCATGATTTCTCTATAAATAGCCCCCCAGGGGTACTAGAAATGACACTTTTGGAAAAGGTTGAGGTCCCCCCAAGTGGATACTCGCCTAGTCCATACTTGCCTAGTACCTCGCCCAGCCTTTTTGTTGCGGAGGGGAAGCTTCTTCTAAGCTTCCGGGTACGTGGTGTGACCTCCCTGTAGGAGCACTTGGGGTGTGCTTATAGATAGTTTCCTCTCTCTCGTGCATGCCACTTGAATTATGACGTCAGATCGTAGAATCAGTAACCTTAGGCTGCCTTGATCCTATTTTTGAGGTTGGGAATTTTCCTGGCTTCAACACATGGTGCGGTGAGCGTGGATAGTAGCCGAGGAAGAAATTTTGTAGAGAAGACTTCATAGCTTAAGATGGCGAGCTGGAGAGCAAGTGCAACAACTCGCAAGCATTCAGCAAGGTGGGCGAGTTCTCGGCAAGGTGGGCGAGTTTCCTGGTTACTCGCCCATAGGCGACTTCACGATGACGACTCCCAAACTCGACGGCTTCATGGGGTGAGCTTACGTATTACTCGCTCATAAGCGAGTTTCAGATCGCGAGCTCCTTAGGCGAGTTCCAGATGACGACTTCAGCTAGCGAGTATATGTGAACGAGTTCATGCAGGTTGGCGAGCTTCCCTTGTTACTCGCCCATAGGCGAGTATAGGCGAGATTGGCTACTTCAAAGATACGAGTTCCTTGTTACTCGCCCATAGACGAGTATAGGCGGGATTGACAACTTCAAAGATGCGAGTTCCCTATTACTCGCCCATACGCGAGTATAGGTGGGATTGGCGACTTCAAAGAGGAGGAGTATCTTTTTTACTCACCCATGTGCGAGTTCTGCAGGTGAAGGGGCGAGTATCTTTGTTACTCGCCCATAGGAGAGTTGAAGGGGCGAGTACCTTTGTTACACGCCCATAGGCGAGTTCCGCATGCGACTTACTCGCAAGGCCGGGATAGCTCAGAATATGGGCGAGTTGGGAGTGGAAAATTAAAAAATTTCTGGGGCGCTACCCCCGGACCCGCAGGGGGCGCTGCCCCCTTGACACCCATCCTCTGACCGGACAGCGGAACCCCCAAAAACTCTGCGTGGGGGTTCTAATGTCAGGAGTGACACTTACCCTCTGCCTATTTCATCCCCCTTTTCAATAGTGGTGCTTTTCATACATGTCATACTTACGGTGCTTTGGTAAAGCTCGAGAGTACTTTTTTGTTTGACTAACAAATAGGGCGAGTCACGATGTGTTCATCACCCGGAAAAAATATACGAGGCGCTCTACAAGCTCCTACCTGCGATGTTCTCCTCTGACAACCTACATTCCATGAGACGACTTACTCATGACATCTTCAAGCTAGTATTCTACGAGCTTCTACACATGATGCTCTTCATGATTACCAAGTGCTCTCTTCAATTCCGTGAATTCCATACTCAGGAGAGGATCTCTTCAACAACCAAAATCTTTCTTCAATTCCGCGAGTTCCATACTCGGGAGAGGATCTCTTCAACAGCTAGGTGCTCTCTTCAATTCCGCAAGTTCCATACTCGGCAGAGGATCACTTCAACAATAAGGTGATATCTTCAATTCCACGAGTTTCATACTCGCAAGGTGATCTCTTCAACAGATATGGTGCTCTCCTTTAATTCTGCCAGTTCCATACTCGCGAGATCACTAATTTAGCAACTATGGTGTTCGGTTCAATTCTGTAAGTTTAAACACATGAGGTTATCGCTTCAGCAACCAGGCTGTCATGTTATTCATGTCATCTCCTCGAATATCTGGAGTTATGATAACCTAAAAAGGTTCTACCTATAGGAGGGAATGACACGCTTGTTCACACTTATATATCGATGATATTTATCTAACATCCTGAAATATAGGGTTTTAGCTTCTCTTCTTGAAAGCATATCGAGCAAGCATAGTAGGCAGAAAGCGATCTCCATGATCGGTTTGGAAAACCTGCATCCGACCTGATTCTCCTAAAAATCCAGGGCGTATGATGGAACGACGCATCAGGATTTAAGCGTCCATGTAAGACGAGCCCCTGCATTGACGGCCGAGATCAGCTCCCCCCTTGCATGTCGGCCTAGCTACCCCCGATTGCATCTCTCCTCCGACTGGAGAGACTATCAGTAACACGTCTTGACGCTAGCCTAATAAACTCGATGAAGGAAGACTCACTATTAGCGATGGTTTGTCATGTGGGGTAGGACGCGTCTTTGTTACTACCAAGGTGGGATAACCTGCCAAGCTCTAAAAATTGCAAGTTCACAGAAGGATGGTAGACTTGAGAGTGTCTAGTAGGATCCCCCAAGGATCATTTACCTTCGCTTGTACTTTGGTTTTCGTAACTAAGTGGCAGAGCTGAAACGATCTCCACTGTTGGATTGGGAAAACAAGCCTTCGACCTGTTTCTCCTAATTAGCCCAGGGCGGACGATGAGACGATGCTTCAGGATTTAAGCATCCTTATAAGACCGAGCCCCTGCATTAACGTCCGAGATCAGCTCCCCCCTTGTATGTCGGCCTAGCTACCCCCGATTGCATCTCTCCTCCGACTGGAGGAACTATCATGAACAAGTCTGGACGCTAACCTCCTAACTCGACGGAGGAAAGATCGTCGCTCTCTTTAGAATTCCTTCGTCCTCAAAGATATTGATGTATTTTACTCCTTCACAATCTTTAAGCAACATGGCGAACTACCTCAACACCAATTGAAGTCCTCGAATCGTAGTTTTATCGTAAGTCCGAGTCCCTGCACGAGCTCCCTTCTGCAGACCGACTACTAGTCACCCGAGTCGACTGCTTTCCACCACCAGTTGAGATTGGCTCCTGCTGGGTGTCGACTGCTTCCTACCACTAGTTGAGCTTGGCTCCTGCTTGGTGTGGACTGCTTCCCACCACCAGTTAGGCTTGGCTCCTACTGGGTGTGGACTGCTTCCCACCAACTATTGAGCTTGGCTCCTCTTGGGTGTCGACTGCTTCCCCACCAGTTGAGCTTGGCTCTGCTGGGTGTGGACTGCTTCCCACCACTAGTTGAGCTTGGCTCCTGCTGGGTGTGGACTGCTTCCCACCACCAATTGAGCTTAACTCCTGTTGGTGTGGAATGCTTCCCACCACCAGTTGAGCTTGGCTCCTGCTGTGTGTCGACTGCTTCCCACCACCAGTTGAGCTTGGCTCCTGCTGGGTGCGACTGCTTCCCACCACCAGTTGAGCTTGGCTCCTACTGGGTGTCGACTACTTCCCACCACCAGTTGAGCTTGGCTCCTGTTGGGTGTCGACTGCTTCCCACCACCAGTTGAGCTTGGCTCCTGCTAGGTGTCGACTATATTCTCCACCTCCAATTGAGCTCGGCTCCTGTTAGGTGTCGACTCTTCTCCACCTCCAGTTGAGCTTGGCTCCTGTGAGGTGTCAGCCTATTCTCCACCTCCAATTGAGCTCAGCTCCTGTGGGGGTGTCGACCTCTTTTCCACTTCTAGTTGAGCTCAACTCCTGTGAGGTGTTGACTCTCCACCTTTAGTTGAGCTTCCTCCTTACTAGGTTTCAACCTCTTCTCCACCTCCAGTTGAGCTCGTCTCCTGTGAGGGTGTCGACCTCTTTTCCACTTCCAGTTGAGCTTGACTCCTGTGAGGTGTCGACTCTCCACCTTTAGTTGAGCTTCCTCCTTACTAGGTGTCACCCTCTTCTCCACCTCCAGTTGAGCCCAGCTCCTGCGAGGTGTTGAACTCTTTTCCACCTCTAGTTGAGTTCGGCTCCTGCTTGGTGTCGACCATATTCTGTACCTCCAGTTGAGCTTCCTCCCGCGAGGTGTCGACCTCTTCTCCAATTCAGTTGAACTCAGTTCCTGTGAGGTATCAACCTTTTCTCCACTTCTAGTTGAGCTCCACTCCTAGGAAGGACCTCGCGCAACGCATCGTCTAGCGCCATCTCTCTGAACTACAGATTCAACATTGTTTTTCCAAGCTCGTGCCGAGCTTGAAAAAGCGGGGATTGTGTATAACCCATAATTTGTTGAGATTAGAAGTACACTAGCAAGCGGATATTCATAGACCATTGGGTGAGCAGAGGAAAGCTTGGGAGAGCTTGGGCAAGCAGAGGCGAGCTGGGCGAGTTCGACGAGCTTGGGCGAGTTCGGGCGAGCTTGGGCGAGTATGGGTGAGTTTGGGCGAGTATGAGTGAGTATCTCGCGAGTTTGGGCTAGTAGCCCTTGGAACTCACTGGCAGAAGTTGGATACTCGCCTATACCCCCCCCCCCCCCCCCAGGAATTCTCTATAAATAGCCCCCTGGGGGTACTAGAAATGACACTTTTGGAAGAGGTTGAGGTCCCCCAAGTGGATACTCGCCCAGTCCATGCCTGCCTAGTACCTCACCAAGCCTTTTGGTTGCGGAGGGGAAACTTCTTCTAAGCTTCCGGGTACGTGGTGGGACCTCCCTGCTGGAGCACTTGGGATGTGCTTATAGATAGTTTCCTTTCTCCTGTGCTAGCCACTTGAATTGTGATGTCGGATCGTAGAATCATTAACCTTAGGCTATCTTGATCCTATTTCTGAGGTTGAGAATTTTCCTGGCTTCAACAGTCGGGCTTCATCCTTGCTACAACTTTGCCAACATGCTTCTTCCGTGCTGCAGCGTGCTCGGCTCTCGGCAGCCGGGTTTTTCCTTGCTGCAGCGTGCTCGGCTCTCGGCCGCTGGCTTCTTCTCTTGCCGCCGGATTTCTTTCTCGTCACAATGTGTACGATCGGATTTTGGAGGATTCGAAATTGCCATTAATCTCTTTATTTTTGCTTCTTTATTTGTGGTGTTTCTAATTGTTTTGTGCCAATCTTTTTTCGTAATTTTTTTGCCATTAGATTATTTTTAAAAATTGGAAATTAAGAGAGGGAGGTTTGATCAACGACTAATTGGACGTTTTGTTTTGAGTTAGGTCAACAGTAGGTGACGACATCGGTCCGCTCCCTATCTTCCTAATCTTGATCAGTGATTTTTTTTGGCCGTCTCGGTCTCAGTGCAAATTTTTTAAATTTGATTTCTATGACATTTGTACACTCAGTGCGAAGGTTAAAGTTGCGTTATAATAACTCTTATTTTGGAGTTTTTTTCCTGATCAAGAACTTCGGTTTGTGAATACAGTTTAGTCATCATCTATTACTTATGCTCTTTCCTTGTTACTCATTCGTTTTACACGAGCTTAGAGTGTGTCTAATCAATCTTTTTTGATTAGTTCTCATATGAGTTCATTTTTCTCATGTCGAGATTAGTTTTGTTCGCATTCATTGTTGATGTGACTGCATTTGTCAATTTCTCTCCCCCGCGCACATCAATGGTCAGAAGTCTTGACAGGTTCATGTATTTTTGCTATGGGAGACCACCGCTGGAGATGAAGCAGTTGAAATTTAGCTTCATGGTGAAGTGTTTATGAGACATCCACGTCAGTACAGTTTGTGTGCTACTCAGGATTGAAAGAGTTTTTTTCTTATGATCCGTTCTTGACTGAAGTTCATTCAGTTGTCCCGTTGGCTTTGGATCTTGGTGACCTTTGGGGCATCTTGACATTATCTCAGACAGGTGGAGCATGTCATGAAATAAGCGTCAAGACGTAGATTGTTGCGGTAATTGCCGCCTCTTTTCATATGAACGGGAGTTGATTTTGGAAACCATACAATTTATGGTGCCATAATTTTTGGAATCAAATTCTCGGCGGTATCTTTTTTGATTTTTGGAAACCATTCAATCCTTTTTTGGAGACCGCTCAATATGTGGCTCCTCCTTTTGAAATCCCCCAAATTCCGGCAATTATGGAGGAGCATTGGTGACAAAATATATTTCCTTCCAAAAAATTTAGGAGATTTTTTTGAAGAACATTTTTTCTTCTTCCTTGATTGGATCCAGACGGCCCCACCTTCATTTTACCTGACTTAGAGTTCTTCAAACCTATATAAAGAGGGGTCCGGTTTTCCCCAAGTATGTAGCGAGATTTCAGCTAGCAGGAGAACGCAGATGAGGTCGACCAACCTTGGCCGAACCTGGGGGTTCTTCCCCGTTGCAATCGCATGTGCGTTTCTTTGGTCGGAGGCAGCCATCCTTATCGTCGGGCTTCTTCCTTGCTGCAGCTTTGTTGTCGGGCTTCTTCCTTGCAGCAGCGTGCTCGACTCTCGACCGCCGGCTTCTTCTCCTGCCGTCAGATTTCTTTCTCATCTCAATGTGTACGATCGGATCTGGATGATTCGAAATTGTCATCAATCTCTCGGTTTATTTTTTCCTTCTTTTTAGCCGTATTGTATGCTTGAGAAAAGAAAAAAAATATTTTGTCTGCTCAGTGGACATACCTAATTCCAGGGAACCACTTTATATTTGGTGTTTTTTGTTTGTGGTGTTTCTTATTGTTTTGTACTTATCATTTTCCGTAACCGCTCTTTTTTTGCAATTAGATTATTTTTTAGGATCTAGAAATTATCTGTTTTGACCGATTTTTCATAACACTTGAGTGCACTCAAGTTTTTGTTATAATAAACATTGCAACATTTTTTAGGCATAAATGATTCCACTGTCAAGATTTCTCATGCATTTATTCTATTAATTTATCTTTTTCCTATCAACATGTCTTTTTACAATTTCCACGTCATTATACATTTCTCTATTACAACAACAACACTCAAGCCTTTATCTCACTATAGTAGGGTTGGCTATATAGATCCTTTGTCGCCGTTGTGCCTATCTTTTGTCATAATCAAAGTTGTCAGGATCGCGATCCGGATTATAAGATCTTACAATCTTACGATCCAGATTTTATAAATCGATGCAGATTTTGTAAAACGATCTTCGATCCAATCCTGCCATTTGATCTGATCCAACCTCGAAGCAATCTCATCTACGATCTCAATCTTAACAACCTTGGTCATAATCTCACTAATGTCTAAGTACATTATGTCTGTCCTTATAGTTTCATTCCAAGTCTTTATTGGTCTACCCCTCCCTCATTTAACGTGCCTAGTGACTAGACTGTTACAACGCCTAACAAGTGTCTCTAATGGTCTCCTTTGTACATGTCCAAACCATCTTAGTCGAGGTTCTCTTCAATTGGTGCTACTCCTGTATTATGCATTTCTCCATTATATATTTAAAATAATCTAAATAAAATGTTGGGCTATTGATCATGATTTCTCTCTCATGTAAGATATTCCCCATAGTAATTTGTTCTCCTTCAATGCTTATTATATATATTTAAGACTGCGCATTAAGGTAGTGGGCACAAAAAGCAAACAAGAGAAGGCAAACAACTTATTCTATATGACACTAAGCGTCCGTTCGTTTCAACGACATTGATATTAAAGTATTGATTTTAAAAAAAATGAAGTCATTTTCGTTGTTCGTATCAATAATTATAGAGTGAAATTGATATTCTGGTGGAAAGTCGTTTATATTCACACAAAACTAAAACTCATTTTTTAATGTCTACTTTCAGGTGCGGATATTGAGATAGCCAACATCGACTTTTCAAAAGAAGAGTAATTTTTTCTGCATGAATGCGATTTTTTTGGACCAGGCACAACTTTTTCGCCTGGACGTGACTTTTTCGCCCTGATGCGATTTTTTTCGCCCGGACACGATTTTTTCGCTCGGAGACAATTTTTTCGCCCCGACACAATTTTTTCGTTCGGGCGCGATTTATTTGCCCAAGCGCGATTTTTTTTTCGATCGGGCGGGATTCTATTTCCATGGGCGGGATTTTTCGCTCGGGGGAGCTATTTTCGCCTGGGCACGTTTTTTTTTTCGCTCGGGAGCAATTTTTTCGCACAGGCATGATATTTTAGCCCGGGCGCGTTTTTTTCGCGCGGGCATGATATTTTCGCCCAGGCGCGATTTTTCGCCCGGGCGCAATTTTTTTGCCATGACGAGATTTTTCCGTCCGGGGGCGATTTTTTTGACCGGGCGCGCATTTTTCGCCGGGGCGCGCTTTTTGCGCCAGGGCACGAATTTTTTGTCGGGGCACGCTTTTTTCCGCCCGGGCGTGCTTTTTCCGTCGGGCGCAATTTTTCCGAGAGGGCGCACATATTTCGCTCGGACGCGATTTTTTCGCCCGGGCGCGATTTTTTCGCCCAAGCGCGTTTTTACCGCCCGAGCGTGATTTTTTCGCCCGGGCATAATTTTTTCGCCCCGGCGCGCTATTTTAGCCCGTGCTTGATTTTTCCGCCCTGAAGCATTTTTTTTCGGCCGGACGCGCATTTTCCGCCCGGGTGCAATTTTTCCGTCCTGACACGATTTTTCCGCTCAGGCGCAATATTTTCGCCCGGGCGCTATATTTTTTGCCCGGAGGCATCTTTTCGCTCGGGCGCGATTTTTTTGGTCGGACGTAATTTTTTCACCCGGGCGCGATTTTTTCGCCCGTGTGTGCTTTTTTTTCTTCCGGGCGGACATAGTTGCGTCCGTGATTAAAAGTTACGTCCGGACAAAAGAAACCGTGTATGGGAGAAAAAATCGTGTCCGGGCAAAAAAACGCCTCTGGGAAAAAAATTGCGTCCGGGCAAAAAAGTCGCGTCAGTGCGAAAAAATCGCGACCGGGCGAAAAAGTCGCAATCGGGCGAAAAAGTCGCGTCCCGGGCGAAAAAATCGCGCCCGGACGAAAAAAATCGCCTCCGGGCAAAAAATTGAGTCTGAGCAAAAAATAGTCCATAGTGAAAAAAATCGCGCAAGGGCCAAAAAATCGTGTCTGGGCGAAAAAATCTCGTCTGGGCTAAGAAAACGTCCAAGGGCGAACAAAACACGTCAGGGCGAAAAATTCGCATCCTGGTGAAAAAATTGCGTCCGGTTGAAAAAAATCACATCCGTGTGAAAAACTAGCGTACGAGCGAAAAAGTAGCGTCCGAGCGAAAAAATCGCGTCAGGGCGAACAAAGTTGTGTCCGAGAGAAAAAAATTGCGTCAGGGCGAAAAAATTGCGTCGTGCGAAAAAATTGCGGCTCAGTGAAAAAATCGTGTTCGGACGAAAAATTTCTCGTTCGGGCCGAAAAATTGATGTCGGGCGAGAAATCTGCATTTGTTATTTTTAATTAAGAGCATTGACATCTAATTACTATGATTGAAAATCTTTCTGCAAACGAAAAATAAAATGTGATTAATGTCAATTACTACGACAGAATGTCATCATGGGGGCGAACAAAAGAATTGGATTTAAAATCAATGTCATTTTCCATGGATATTGATATTAAATTGAAAGTCAATACTTCAATATAAAATGTCGTAACAACGAACCGTAAGAAATACAAGAATTACAAGTCATATTCACAAAATGTAACTTAATACATGCACACTTCCCACATTTTTGTATTACAAAGTCACACTTATAAGACACCTCTAACCACACAAGTCACACACTTGAACTCCTATCTTCCTGTCGGAGATCGCCAAGAACAGCTTTCAAACTTCTAGCCACTTAACCGCCGCACGCTAGCCGTTGAGATTGCCAACTGTTGATCGCAGACTGCACTAGAGTTTCCGCCGGGCGCTTGCTGCCTTATCGCTTGCACTGGCTGCAAGATGATGCTAACCACAACCTTGACACCTGAACTGCTTCTCCGCATAGACGAGGGGTACGGACCCCTATTTATCGAGTAGGCGAGAATCATCCCGAAAATATGCTACCGCGGGGCATTAGCTTCAAAATTTCTAACATGTTTGCCTTTAAACTGGTAGAGGATACAAGGAATTGAATGCATATATGCTCTTCAAGGAAACTTAGCCACAAAGTAATAAAAATATGCAAATAATAGATATACTAAACATTGTATGCCGAATAACTTTAAACTCCAGTGACACAAAGAAAATAAAACAAGAATATTTCCTCTTTTCCAAAGCTTACATTAAATCCGGTCATTGTTATATTCGGGTCCTAATTATATCTAAAGGCATGTTCCTTTTCTTTGGCAGCCATGCAATGAGCTCCTCTCTCTAGGGCAAACAAACATCAAAGAAGATAAAAGGGCAACTATTCCCGAGGACAGTGGGCCAGGGGCATAACTATTCACGAGCACACTCGGGCAAATGCCTGAGTTCAATTTTCTGGGGGAAAAATATATGTTTTTTGGACTATATATATAAACTTATAAATTTTAATAGTTTTTTGGACTCGTATTGAAAAACTATGGAAGATAAATCTAGGACTACTAATTTTACAAAATTATTATTTTATAACTAATTACCAAAAATATGATAATTAGATTAGACTCATGAAAACTAGTCAAACAATTTGTAAAATTATCTCAATCAACAATAATTATAAGTGATATTTTTTTTAAATATAAATTGGTTTTGGAAGTGTTATAGTGGAACTTGCATCTCACAACAAAAGTTGGGATATTTAATGTATATATGTAATTAACCCTAGTATATATACAAACACGCACACACGTACATACACAGTATTTTTCAGCAATGAGTCTAATCTTTTGTTTTTTTTCCAATTTTTAAAATTTTCTCGTTAAGAATATTATTGAATTAAAAAATATTATCTAGACATGATTCTGTTAAGATGATATGACAAAATTTTAAGTTTTTTACTTGATGCCCAGACTAATTAGGCTCCGTTTGGCACGGTGGTAGTGGTCATGAACATGAGGGTTAAATTGTTATTCTTTAATGCTCACCTAAGAAACTTCATTCACTTTTATGTTCAAAGGGATGACGTTTGTTAGGCGATCCTTAACGAATGACTGTTTAACCCATGCAGCACGCGTTTACGATCATCATCACCGTGCCAAACAGAGCCTAAATCAAAATCCTAATTCCGTCACTGACAGTGGCCCTGTTAGAAAATACGAGATCCAGAGAACACGCAAGCAATCACAGAAAAATTAACAAGCAAAACACACAAAGATTTAACGTGGAAAAACCCCAAGATCAGGGAAAAAACCACAACCACTTCTATTCCGCCCCTCCTCTTCTTCTGTTTCCGCATACGCGCACAGAACCCTAGGCCAAAACATGCATTTTATACACGTAACAAATATGACGAGGAAAATTACATAAATGCCCCTGACCGGCAAAATCGTGGCGAGTGCCAGCACTCCCAGACGCAGTCAGGCTCCACAAAACAACAAGCCCAAATCACTTTAACAAGTGATGAGGTGGCCAAGGTTCTCCACATTATATAGCTTGGAATAAGAAGAGAGGAGAAGCAAACGTGGAAAGAGGAGGAGAATCATGAAGGAATAGTATCTATTAGGGATGATTTGAAGCTATATATATGTATGCTTATCTGTATGTCTCCTTCTGAATAAGAAATGGCTTATCTTGATCTGCCTGCAGCAATCTCATTTCATGAGCAGTTAATTTGCTCTTAATATGCCACAATGGAAGAAGCTTTAGGAAGAGCTTTGAGCTTCCTGGGTTGCCTGGGCGGCTGGCAAAGAAGAAGCAAGTACTACAACTACTATTCTCCCCACATTACAAGCAGCAGCGCCTACCACTATGACATCAGGGGTGTAATGGGCAAGAACAGGCAGCTATCTTTGCAGGTTAATTAAGGGGTTTTCTTTTGAACGGTAGTTAGTTATTAGACTGCGCATTTAGGCTTCGTTTGGTTCGGCTTTTTGCCGTCTCTGTTTGGAGCAAACGCCGTCGGATGGAGGGTAAGCTAACAAACGGCTGTCAGCGGCGTTTGCACCAGCAGCAAGGAGGAAACGACGACCCCTATCCGCTTCGTTACGACCCCCACCTTTCCTTCTCTGGTTCCAAAGTGACATTTCGACCTACCAGATGCACTTGTCACCGTCGAACCAGATATAGCCTTAGACTATAACTAGAATAGATGATATTCATTTCATGGTAGGGATCACTGCATCTCAATCCAATGCCTTATATTCAATATTGGGCCATTAAATATCATGTTTTCACGTGGCCAAATTGCTCTTACCTTTTTTTGTACCTTTTCCAGTAGCCCGATGAATCTGAGGAGTTGGATTGAGATGGAGTGATCCCTCATTTCATGTGAAATGGAGAGGATCCTGATCGCAAATAATCGTGGGTAGAGTTTTTCAAGTGCCGGCGCAATAGTAAATTCTCACTCAATTTTTCACACAAAATTAAATAGAAATTGTGGGAATAATTGAGCATTTTTTAAAAAATTAAATAGAATTCTTATGACTAAATTGTTAGATTGTGGAGTTCGATTGCGTTGTGTGTAATTTCCTCGATATTATATTGTGGGTATAAAAGGCTTTGTTTTCGGCCTAGGGTTCTAAGTGTTGAAAATCTAAGGAGCGGACAGAAGAGATGTGTATTCCTTTTAATTTGATCATTCTTCATAGTGGATTTTCTGGGCACGGGCGGTTGTGATTTTTTCCCCGGTTTGGGGATTTTTCCACATTGAAATTCTCGTGTGTTTTTGCTTGCTAATTTTCTGCGATTCTTGTGTGTTCCGCGGGCGTCGTATTTCCTAACATAAATTCACTTATTAAATATTGAAAATCTTGTAGTAAAGTAAGGTAAAATTAAAAAAAAAACTAATGTTTCATCAAAATATTATTTATGTATATTACTCGTATATCTATAATTTAGTATGTTACTTATTATCTATACTATATTAAAAGAGATTAAAAAACATCATTCGATTAAACATTTATCCTTTTAATTTTACTCAACTTTATTAAAAAAGTTCAATCTTATTAGTTTATGAATTTTTTTAATTTTAAAAGATGTGCTCTCTTGTAGGCAAAATCTCTTACCTACAATAAAAATGCGCTTTCACGACTACCCACAATCCCTCATGCACAAGGAAAAAATGAGTGGTGGGCAGAGTATAGTGTTCGGGGGTTGCGAGCGGCAGGAGCACCGTCACGTCGGTCAATGTCGTGGTTGAAGTACTATCGCGTGGGGAATTGCGGGCTTGTCGTGCACTGTCACGATCAGAGTACTGTCACACACACACACACACACACACACACACACACACACACACACACACTAGCATCTTCGCACAGGCTACACTCATGCTCAATGCTTCTTTGTGGGTTTCACCCATAATATAGTGGGCTATGCGTGCATGCACATTCAATGAAAAGAGATATTCGGCGATCTGCAACATTCGGGGGGGAGGAAACATTCAGAGGACGACAAACTTGGCGGCCGAAGATATAATTCGTTAGGCGATGTCATTCGGCGGACGACAACATTCGACGGGCGGTAACCTTTTATGGACATTATCATTTGACGACAAAAATATGTGGCGAGGCCAGGCGTCGATGAGAAGCTAAGCTTTGCTTTGGTTACTTGGAGAACGCGAGTTTCACGAGTTTGATTTTGATGGAGAATTAAGTGGGGGAGACTTTGCTCGTTGCTCAACCGGACGCCAAAATGCGCGGGGAGCATGCACAAAAGCTGCGCACGTGCTGGGCGCATACACGAAAAACAAGTGTGCAAATCGTGCGTGTGCGCAAGGTGCGTCACACCTGAGCGAAGGGTGCGCTCCTAATACAAGCGCGAGTGCGCGGCACACGTACAACACGTGCAATGAACCTACACACAGTAGCACACATCACTCGTCCTGCAAGTGCAATGCACTGGCACGCATAGTGCTCCTACACGTGCGGCGCACATGCGCTCACAATGCACATGCTCCTGTAGCACTTGCCCGCAGTCAAGGAAGGAGCATACCTTTCAACATGTGTGGAATACTTCTCAACACGCGCGCATCGAATACTTCTCGACGCATGAAGTGAACTTATTGAGGTGCATCAAATACTTCTCATCACACACATGTTTAACTTAGTTGTATTTTCCTCATCTTTTACATTATTTTGTCTTTTTATACATTTTTAGACAATTATCTAAATCACTTTATTTAATCCGAAATATCAAATTTCCCCAACAGTCACCCTTACTCCATACATTCTTAGACAATTATTAAATCATTTTATTTAATCTGAAATATCAAATCATAAAGGATTTTCCCAACAGCCATCCTCTATTTGATATAGAAGATTTTTAAGTGATTTTTCAAAAAGAAGAAACACGAGGTTCTGTATAAACACACACAGAAATAAACACGAGAAAGATAGACATATTTTTATACCAAATTTGATTGGGAAGTCATATGTATGGAGTAATTTTTCTAGGAGCTTTTCACAGTACTTAGACAAAATTCTTGCTTCTCTTAAAAAATTATCCTTTAATGATTTACCCTTAAACAACATTCTCTTCCAATCTTCTTGAGAAAATCATAAGCATCTGTTAAGCTGTAGGCTCCGTTTGGGGGGACTTATTTTCACCGGTCAAGCGGTCACGACCGCATGAATCGGATCTTAATTAAGTCCTGGTTCATGCGGTCGTGACCGCTTGACCGGTGAAAATAAGTCCTCCCAAACGGAGCCCTAATCTCTTGAGCTCAAATTTAATCTTTTCAATTAAATATATCTCATCATCAGAATCAATAATATTTATACCTTTTGAAGTTTCAGATTGTCCTTCACAAGTTGAGCAGCTGATTTCCTAGAAATTTTTAGAGTGGATTTTGAAATAAGAGGAACAAAATGGGTACCTATCCTTAGATAGAGTTCAAGAATGGTTCTAATAATAGATTTTTGTCAATCTTTAACATTTTTCTTTGGAATATCATTATCAACATCCATAATCAGTTAAATGTGATAATTTTCACATCTATTATCAGGAAGAAGTATAGTTTCCCTATACATTTCCTTGTAAACCGTAACGGGAGAACAACAACATCAATTGCAGTAGAGGGTGCACTCTTAAAGAAACAATTGTACTACAAGAATCCTTAGTATGCAAGATCTCCCCCTGAAATGGTGCCACAAAGGGCTTAATATTAGTCTCAAAAACTTGGGGGGTATCAATGTAAAATTTTTTGGATCTTGCAATGAGCAGGAGTTATATCAACTAAAACTTAGATCACAGCCAGAGACATATGCAGCAACAAGAGTTCTTTATTGATAATAACAGTCTTCTTACAAAGCGAGACATACATACATGACAAGACATGATTTCGCCAGTATGTAAAAACAACAGAACAAAAAGAACAGGAAGATAACTGCGGCCTGAAAATACAGTACGTCGAGACCGCCACAAATCGCGACTGCTGTCCGTCAGACCGCTGAGACCCGCACACTACACTAGCCACTCGAGCATGAACACAGTCCGCAATCTTCAGAATCAGACCGCTGCTTCAGAACTTCTGCACTCCACAGATTGCTATCTGCGAACTGCTCCAAGTCGTCAGCTAGAAGAAGAGCTGCTTGGTCTTGTCCGCACCACTATTCTTCGATGATGATGTTGTTAACAGGGGGTCCTATTTATAGGCACAAAGAGAAATTTGGTCACCGCCCTAGCTGATAGGAATACCTCCCCTAGCCCGTAATAAGCCTTCATCAGTCCGCCCAGTCCGCATGGATATGGTCGGTCCACAAGCCAATCCACCTACAACACTCCTGGATAAAGACCAGTCTGCAACACCTGCGGACACCACTCCAGCTCGCAACAGACGCCTAGTCGCCAAGTCAGGAAACCACTCTGCTATCCGACGGACACCGTACCAGTCCGAACGCTGGCACAGCACGCGGACATAGCACCAGCCCGTACAGCCCCGCGAACACCGCACCAGCCCGCCACATAAGTCCACGACCAACAGGCACAAAACCACCCGGTAACCACCAGCGGACATTGCAGACTCTGCGAATACCCTGGACTTGTCACAGATTGTGACCAAGTCCAGCAACCAACCAAAACTGGCGCGAGCTCGGTGGACAAGAAGCCAGACCGCCAGCTCCCAAGACAGTCTGCCAACCACGAATGTGGTTATCACCAACCGCTCCACTAGAGATCAAGAGCACGTGCAAATGCTGATCTCACGATCTCCATACGCAGTACGCAACAAGCGGGCTCCGCGAACACAAAAGGAGACCGCCACATCCCTGCGGATATACCACCTATCCGCCCGGTTACTTCAAGGAACAGCCAACTGAAGACCACAAGCCGAACTGACTGAACACCACAACCAGGTCGCAACAAACATGCCACCCAGGCCTCACCATCAGTCTGCCAGGCTGCGCCATCCGTCCGCCCATGCCGTGCGGTCTGCCTGATCAGGCACTTACACTTCAACAATTTCAACAATCAATATATTCGATCCTCATCATTTGGAGGAGTGTCAAGGAAAGAGAATTCTACCAACCCCAAATAAGTTGGATGTACAGACCTTTACAAAATGATGACTCGGGATCCCCTTGTACATGTGCATCAAGATTTTCTTCTTTGAACATGACATGCTTAATACTTAATCTTTAGTAGGAATATCACCTTTGTTATCCACCATAAAGTCATCAAAAGTCACTATGTGTTCATGGGTCTTAGGTTGAAAATTTGTGAAGTAGAAGTGGGTGACGGGACAGGCCGCGCGGCCTGTGTCGGACAGCTTTGGCGGACTGGGCGGACTGGGCGGACTGAGGTTTGCGGCCTGGTGAGAAGTCTGGTGGAAGCCGGCTGTGTTCTGAGCGGGTTGTTGCATGGAGTCCGCGGTTTGGTGCGGCCTGGTATCTGCGGATAGAGAGGCTTGCGGACTGCTTTGCTCAGTGGCCGCGGGTGCAAGTTTGTGCTGTAGGCGGGTTGGTTCGAGTTCGCGGGAAGCCTTGCGGACTGTGTGTCCGCGGTGTGGGCTGTTGCGGACTGGTTTAGAGCTTGGCTGAGGCCTTGTCGAGCTCTGGTGGCACAGCAGGTGTTGCTGTGGAGATCGTTTGGCGGACTGGGTTTGGAGTCCGGGAGGAAGCTGCTGCGTTGGACAAGTGCGAGGAGCTCGCGGACTGGTTGCGGTCTGTGCTAGGGTGTTTGGCGGACGGGACTTTGTGTCCGCCATGCTCGCACTGGCCCTTGATGGTTTTGGACTTGGTCACACATTGTGCCAAGTTCATGGTGTCCGCCGTATCCGCCAAGTCCGCTGTGACGGGCGGACTGTTGCTGTTTGCCTTGGTCGTGGACTTGTGGCGGATTGAGGTGTGAGTCTTGCGGACTGCCTCGGGTTGGTGCGGACAGCCATTGAAGGGGGTTTGCTGTCCTGAAGCAGTTGGAGCTTTGCGGGCTGGTGCCTTGTCCGCTTAGCTTGGGCGGACTGGAGAGGGTTCGTCAATGGTTGCCTTGCTCTGGCGGTTTCCTTGGTGATCGGCTAAGTCCATGCGGACTCAGCGGATGGTGGTTGTATTCGCGCGGCTGAGGGTGGTGTCGCTATCTCTTGGGCGGTGACCACACTCCTCACCTTGCCTATAAATAGGACCCCCCTGGCACATCTACAGTAACCTAAGTAACTTGAGTGAACAGTAAGTTGGGGTGTGCGAAGTGCTGCGGTCTGTGTTTTTCAGTCCGCGCGGATTGTTTCAGGCTGACGGTTTGCTGTGTGCAGGTCGCGGGATAACTTCAAGGAGCCAGGAGTTTGGCTGTGACTTCGGTCAGTGCTTGGAAGTGTGCGGTCTCTGCGGACTCAGCAGGACTAGGAGTTGTCGCTCTGCGGCTTGTCAGTTCTGTTTCACTTTGCCAGCTTCAATAACCTGTCCGCCGGCTTCAGGCGGGTAGGGGAGTTCCTCAGTTCGGGTTCAGCAAGAGGCGAATAACGGTCTGTCCGCGCGGCCTCGCGGTCTCGGCGGACTCCGTGGTATTCGGCGGATTGCAGCATAGCTTGGGCGAGCTCAGCGGTCTCGGCGGTCTCGGCGACCTCGCGGTCTCGGCGGACTGGGTGCTGTCCGCCCGGCTTGTTTTTTGGTTCTTTCTGTTTACAGCTGTAATACTAGCGAAATCATGTCTCGCTATGTATGCCTCGGATTGTAAAGAAGTGAATGCATAATAAGACCTTCTTGTGCTTCCATTGTTTTGTTGGGTGCAACCTCTAGTCCTTGGGTTTTCCGCAGGTTCAGCGTGCGAACTGGGTAGTTCCGAAGATATTAATTTGGTGTTTGGGCTATCTTGCTGACCACGTTGAGAAAATTTAACATGGTATCAGAGCGAGGTTCCTGAGGTGCGGAGGTTCAGTTGCGTGAGCGGAGGTCAGCCAGTGTTGTTACTCAGTGATTGAGTGGTGATCAACCTGTGTTGTTGCTCGGAGCTGCTGAAGGGTACCAACAGGTGATTGCAATGGAAGGAAGCTTAGCAAGAGGTCTGGGCATTGAACTCTTAACGCCGACTAACTATAAGAAGTGGAAGTCGTGCATGAAGAGTTATCTTCTAGGCGAGGAGCTGTGGGAAGTCGTCGGTGGAGACGACAGACAGGAAGTTACTGCTGCTTTCGGTACTGCTGAGCAGGTGAGGCTCTGGAGAAGAACTAATGCTAAGGCAGAGTTCGTTCTGAAGAGAGCTGTCTCTCCGGAACTGTTTGATCACATCATTGGATGTGAGTCGGCTGCTGATATTTGGACAACCATTGATGAGTTGTTCAATAGGAAGAATGTGGCGCGGCTTCAGTTCCTGGAGAATGAGTTGGCCAGGGCAACTCAGGGAGACCTTTCCATCTCCAAGTACTTCTTAAAGATGAAGAGCTTGTGTGCTGAGCTGTCGGCACTGGATCCTGATGAGCCTATCTCTGAGGCAAAGATGAAAAGGCACATTATTCGCGGCTTGCGGAAGGAGTATGTGGCCTTTGTTACATCTGTTCAAGGGTGGGCTACTCAGCCGTCTCTGCTGGAGCTGGAGAATCTGCTTGCCTCGCAGGAGAGCTTAGCAAGGCAGATGGCTGGAGTGAATCTGAATCAGGAAGGCAGCGAGGCTCTCTTCTCAGGCAAGAAGAAGGGATGGGAAGGGAAGAAGAAGAAGAAGGTGCAGGCCGCTGTTGAGAAGGAGACTTCAACTTCATATCCGCGGAGAGGAGCAATGCTCCTAAGGACTGGAAGAAGAATCTGAAGTGCTACCGGTGTCATCAGCGAGGGCACTTCAAGCGGGACTGCAAGGTCAAACTGCAGCCTGGGCATGCTGCGGGAAAGGAGGAAGCTTGCTCGAGAAGTGAAGAAGCAGAATGGGGCGGAGCTTTCATGACGGGCACTTGTGTCCGGGCCTTATCTGCTGAGGACTTCAACAGCGAGTGGATCGTGGACTCCGGGTGTGGTCATCACCTCACCGGAGACAAGTCGAAGTTCACCTCCATGCAGGCTTACTCAGGTAATGAAGCTATTATCACTGCTGATAATACTGTTTATGCAGTAGAGAAAGAGGGGGTCGTGTCTTTGGGTAGTGATCAGGGGCCACTCACGTTAAGGAGTGTGTATCACGTGCCGGGCATGAAGAAGAACCTCTTCTCGGTGACCAACGCGGTGGACGCTGGGTATCACGTTCTGTTTGGGCCAACAGACGTGAGGTTCCTTCGCAACGTATCAGCGGTAAAGGCTGATGTTGCTCATGTTGGGAGGAGGGTGAAGAACTTGTTTGTTCTTTCCACCAGTGCCTATGTTGATAGGATGAGGGCCAATGATAGTGCGGCTATCTGGCATGAGAGGCTGGGGCATGTTGGCATGGACAAGCTGAAGGCAATGGCTAGTAGAAGTCTGGTGAGGGGGTTGCCGATGTTGTCCTCCTTTGGTGATGGGCATGTTTGTGCGGGCTGTCAATACGGTAAGGCACATCGCCTTCCGTTTGATAAATCTCAAACAAGGAGCAAGAAACCATTGGAGTGTATTCATGGCGACCTGATGGGACCGACTGTTACTGCCAGCCTTGGTGGAAGCAAATACATGCTTGTCTTGGTTGATGACTACTCAAGGTATACTTGGGTGTACTTCTTAAAGGAGAAGTCGGAAGCCTTCCGTTTGTTCGTGGAGTTCAAGGAGTTGGTAGAAGGCCGGCTTGGCTTGCGGATTAAGAAGTTTAGAACTGATAACGGGGAGAGTTTGTCTCTTCCGAGTTTTCTAACTTCTGCAGGAAGCACGGGATCCAACGAGAGCTTACTTGTGCTCACACTCCACAACAAAATGGGGTAGCGGAGCGGAAGATCCGTCATTTGACGGAACCTGCAAATGCTGGCTGCATGCGAAAGATATCCCGAGGTCCTTTTGGGCGGAGGGAATGTCTTGTGCTGCTTATGTTATCAACCGGATGCCACTCAGCCCTATCAACATGAAGACTCCTATTGAGCTGTTGCTGAAGGAGAAGCCGAGTGTTGGACACCTTCGGGTGTTCGGTTCAACTTGCTACGTGCATGTCCCGGATGCTTCACGGACAAAGCTGGATGCGAAGGCAAGGAAACTTGTCTTTGTTGGCTATGATGAGCGGAAGAAGGGATGGAAATGCATGGACCCTGTGACGAAGAAGTTCGTGGTGTCAAGAGACGTTGTCTTTGACGAGCTGACGTCATATGGAGGTGGCTCGGTGGAGCCTACCGGAAGTAGCAAGGTTGAGGAAGCACCGGTGGAGGCTGCTGAAGGCTTGGAAGAGGAGCTTGCTGTTTCACCAGCAGCTCCTGTTGCTTCGAACTCCGAGGCTGAGCCTTCTGGCTCAGGAAGCAGGGGGAGCACTGCTCAATGCTTGCCCCAGGTAGGAGTGGAGCCTGAAGAAGCAACGGAAGCCGTGAGCAAGGAGCCGTGTCTTCGGAGATCGAAGAGGGTGGTTAAGCCACCGGCTCGGTACTGTGATGGGAATGCAGTGAGCTTTGTCTCCTGCTTCTTTGCAGGTCCTCTGGATGAGCGAGAGCCTGCAACTTCAACGAGGCCACTGGAGTGAAGGAGTGGGATGATGCCATGAAGGAAGAGATTGATGCTCTGAAGAAGAATGAAACCTGGGACCTTGTGCCCAAGGTTGATGGCATTACTCCGGTTACTTGCAAGTGGGTGTATAAGTTGAAGAAGAAGGCTGATGGGAGCATTGATCGGTTCAAGGCTCGCCTGGTCGCTAGAGGATTCTCACAGCAGTATGGAGAAGACTATGAGGAGACATTCAGTCCAGTTGCGAAGATGACTTCTGTAAGAGTGGTGATCGCCTTGGCTGCTAGCAAGGGATGGAGGTTGTGGCAACTCGATGTGAAGAATGCCTTTCTTTACGGAGAGATTGACAAGGACATCTTCATGGATCAGCCGCTTGGTTTGTCTCTGAGAAGCATCCGGACTATGTCTGCAAACTCAGGAAGGCTCTCTATGGGTTGAAGCAAGCTCCTCGAGCGTGGTATGGGAAGATTGCAGAGTACTTGCAATTCTGTGGATACCTGGCTTCTAACTCGGATTCAAGCTTGTTCGTCAAGAAGAAGGGAGAGCTAGAGTCTTGGTCCTGCTGTATGTGGATGACATGATCATCACAGGGAACTCGGAGGAGGAAGTAGCAAGGCTCAGGGAGAGCTTGCTATACGCTTCGAGATGAAAGACTTGGGAGAGTTGCATCACTTTCTTGGTCTGGAAGTGGAGAGGAAGGAGTGCGGATTCTCATTAGCCAGAAAGGGTATGCTGATCGCATTGTGAAGCGGTTTGGCATGGGCGAAGGGAAGAAGTGCTCTACTCCACTGGAATCTGGGCTGAAGCTTCGACGAGATGAGGGAAGGGTTCTTCATGATCCCTTGGTGTTCAGGGCTCTTGTTGGGAGCTTGATTTACCTGACGATTACAAGGCCGGATATAGCTTATGCTGTTGGCCGAGTAAGTCGGTATATGGCTGAACCAAGGCAATCTCATCTAGTGGCGGCGAAGGGAATTTGAAGTATGTCAAGGTGACTTCTGAGATGGGACTCCTCTATGGAAGGGATGCGGAGTTTGCGTTGCTCGGGTACACGGATGCTGACTATGGCGGTGATTCGGATGATCGAAGGTCTACTTCAGGTTATGTGTTCACTTGCGGTTCAGCTAGCATCTCGTGGTGTAGCAAGAAGCAGGACTCGGTGTCGGTTTCAACCACGGAGGCGGAGTATAAGGCTTCGGCCTTGGCTGCTCGGGAAGCCGTTTGGTTGAGGAGACTCATAGAGGATGTTCATGAAGAAGTGCAAGGGCCTACTTTACTCCGGGGTGACAATGAGAGTGCTCTCAAACTGGTAAACAATCCAGTGTGTCACGCCAGGACCAAGCATATAGAGATTGATCACCACTTCATCAGGGAGAAGGTGTTGGAGGGGTCTCTGCTGGTCGGGCATGTTCGGAGTGAAGATAATCTTGCTGACATCTTCACGAAGCCGCTGTCGAAGGGGCCCTTTGAACGCTTGCGCAGCTTGCTGGGCTTGGTCACCACTTCTCACTTCAAGGGGGAGTGTTGAAATTTGTGAAGTGGAAGTGGGTGACGGGACAGGCCGCGCGGCCTGTGCGGACAGCTTTGGCGGACTGGGCGGACTGGGCGGACTGAGGTTTGCGGCCTGGTGAAAAGTCTGGTGGAAGCCGGCTGTGTTCTGAGCGGGTTGTTGCATGGAGTCCGCGGTTTGGTGCGGCCTGGTATCTGCGGATAGAGAGGCTTGCGGACTGGTGCTTTGCTCAGTGGCCGCGGGTGCAAGCTTGTGCTGTTGGCGGGTTGGTTCGAGTTCGCGGGAAGCCTTGCGGACTGATGTGTCCGCGGTTTGGGCTGTTGCGGACTGGGCTTAGAGCTTGGCTGAGGCCTTGTCGAGCTCTGGTGTTACAGCAGGGTCTTGCTGTGGAGACCGTTTGGCGGACTGTGTTTGGAGTCCGGGAGGAAGCTGCTGCATTGGACAAGTGCGAGGAGCTCGCGGACTGGTTGCGGTCTGTGCTAGGGTGTTTGGCGGACGGGACTTTGTGTCCGCCATGCTCGCACTGGCCCTTGATGGTTTTGGACTTGGTCACACTTGTGCCAAGTTCATGGTGTCCGCCGTATCCGCCAAGTCCGCTGTGACCGGGCGGACTGTTGCTGTTTGCCTTTGGTCGTGGACTTGGCGGATTGAGGTGTGAGTCTTGCGGACTGCCTCGGGTTGGTGCGGACAGCCATTGAAGGGTGCTGTCCTGAAGCGTTGGAGCTTTGCGGGCTGGTGCCTTGTCCGCTTAGCTTGGGCGGACTGGAGAGGGTTCGTCAATGGTTGCCTTGCTCCTGGCGGTTTCCTTGGTGATCGGCTAAGTCCATGCGGACTCAGCGGACGGGGTTTGTATTCGCGCGGACTGGGGCGGTGTCGCTATCTCTTGGGCGGTGACCACACTCCTCACCTTGCCTATAAATAGGACCCCCCTGGCACATCTACAGTAACCTAAGTAACTGTGAGTGAACAGTAAGTTGGGTGGGCGAAGTGCTGCGGTCTGTGTTTGCCAGTCCGCGCGGATTGTTTCAGGCTGACGGTTTGCTGTGTGCAGGGTCGCGCGGATAACTTCAAGGAGCCAGGAGTTTGGCTGTGACTTCGGTCAGTGCTTGGAAGTGTGCGGTCTCTGCGGACTCAGCAGGAGGTCGCTCTGCGGCTTGTCAGTTCTGTTTCAACTTTGCCAGCTTCAATAACCTGTCCGCCGGCTTCAGGCGGGTAGGGGAGTTCCTCAGTTCGGGTTCAGCAGGAGGCGAATAACGGTCTGTCCGCGCGGCCTCGCGGTCTCGGCGGACTCCGTGGTATTCGGCGGATTGCAGCATAGCTTGGGCGAGCTCAGCGGTCTCGGCGGTCTCGGCGACTCGCGGTCTCGGCGGACTGGGTGCTGTCCGCCCGGCTTGTTTTTTGGTTCTTTCTGTTTACAGCTGTAATACTAGCGAAATCATGTCTCGCTATGTATGCCTCGGATTGTAAGAAGTGAATGCATAATAAGACCTTCTTGTGCTTCCATTGTTTTGTTGGGTGCAACCTCTAGTCCTTGGGTTTTCCGCAGGTTCAGCGTGCGAACTGGGTAGTTCCGAAGATATTAATTTGGTGTTTGGGCTATCTTGCTGACCACGTTGAGAAAATTTAACACTTAGAAGCTTCCAAAACCTTATTTCCTAAGAAACTTGTCGATTGCCTATGAGAAGATACACTAAACCAGTGGAAGATCAATAAGAGACTCATCTGGAGTATAATTAAATCAACACGAGGGACTGTTCTTACTTTTCTTATTTTCAGAATTGGGGAAGAGAAAATCACCAGGGGGTCTGCTATACTAACCTATATTTCCCCCTTCTACATGGGAAAACACGAAATTCCCATAATGATGGGAAATATGAGGATTGAGAAATAGTGGAGATAGAGGAAGAAAGAGAATTATTTTGAGCTTGGAAGTATGCATATCTGGAAGTGAAATACTGGGTGAAAGAAACTAATTCTACACACATCTACGAAAAATTGGAGGCAAACAATGTGCCAATGTATGCGGAGTACAAGTTTTAAATATTGAAGATATGTTCTGAGTTAAGAAGAATGAAGAAAAGCAGAAGTAGTAGGATACTAGAAGTAGAATGTAGTTGGGGAAAGGTAATGAAAAATCTACTTGAGGTGAGGCAAAGGGAAGTGAGAAAAAGTACCGGAGAGTGTAAGCCAAAGGGGTTAAAGAGATGGTAGTATTTACAAGTGGAGGAGACGTCAATAGCCAATGAAGTAGGGATTTGAAACTCAATGGATTGAGTAAGGTGGAGGTGAGAAAAGGTGAAATGCCATCTTCATAATAGGGGGGAGAGGAGAGTAGTAATTTGAGCTGGAGGAGCAAAAGGTTGAGCACAGTGTGGAGAAATTCTGGGTA